>VYZP01042018.1:0-88177 GCA_013400635.1 Hypocryptadius cinnamomeus | reverse complement strand
ATTAAATGTTTGCCAAATGTCACGGTCTCTTATCAGTTCTTTCTTATGAGGAATGTTTTGCTCATTAATTGACAATATCCTAACAGTGAACTGCAATGAAATGAAAAACTTAGCCAACCAAGACATTTAGTTATGTACATTGCAGCACAGAGCTATGTGAACAGGAAAGAAGTAGAAGACACAATATAGCTTATTCTCTGTTTAGAATTAGTGGAGAGTCTCTTATTTCCTGTGGTGGTATACCTGAGGCTGTTAGTCTCACCCCAACATTAACAGAAAAGGTCGTGAAGCATCTTTTCTGTCTTAATGCTATTGCCAAAATAAGAGAGTATTTCTGGTACTGAGGGAAAAGCTGTTTCCTCCCATATGTTCCCCATTGGATCTGAAGACAATGTAGCACATCACCCATTTTAAAGGTAAAGGTTGTTTTTTCTTGGGATTTGATTTTCCTGTGTGCTTTCCCAAGTTATGTTCCTGATGAAAGAGACTTCCTGATTCTTTCACACTGGTTGATTTTCCCTTAATATTTTGATTTTTCTTTTATCCTATTTCCCATTTAAAAGAGAAACACACTGGTGAAGACCTGAAAATTATTATGGGCAATAAACACACATCTTTGTTAAGAATGCAGCGAGTCAGACCTTTGTAGCCTTCAGGGAGGTGAAAAGCTAGTGGCCATTAGAGAAGTTAAGTCTCAACAAACCACACAGATCAGTGATGAACTTGGATATTGTGTGTGTGTGTGTGCTAAGTTAAAGAAGGAATCCTNTAGCAGAATGCATTATTTAGCAGAATATCAAACCTTTGTGGTTGTTTCTATTTATTGGCTGATGGGTACAGGCAAAGGAGCTGCTGGAGCTGTGTTTTGAGCAACATATGTGCTGGCTGGAAACTTAGTCACAAACACATTCTAGGTCAATATACCCAGGGGACAGAAAACACACTGGGGACTACAGGAAACCCTTGCGATGTGACACCAGGGATTTTCTCAGGTGCAATTCTGCTTACACATAGGTCTTAGAGTGTCTCTTCCCTTTATCACTGTGTGCTAGCCTGAATTTATGGCTTTTCTAGGGAGGCTGATGAAGTCTCTCAGGTCTCTTGGCAAAACCAAATGAATAAACAAACAAAAAAAAAGCTTTCTTTTTTATTTTGCTGTCTCATGCAGACCAGATTAGAATTTTGACCTCTGGTGTTCAGGTTAATCCAGCAGTGACCAAATCCTTTGGGCAAGACTGACTCCATGTTTAACAGAAGAGATATTGACTATCATCTTAAAACATTCCTCATCTTCTATTACAATTTAAACCTTTACAGTTTATTCTCTTAAATAAAATGTTTCAGTTAAACGAGTAGAGCAAAGCAGAGTTACCTGCAGGGTGTTGGGAACCCAGCTTCTCTGAGTTGAAAGTATCAGACAGCAGCTGTGATCCCTGGAGCACAAAGTTACATCACTGCTGCTGCACTGTGCTCCATGAAAATGCTCGTCTTGAGAGGAAAGGGGATAGGGAGTGGGGGGATGCAAGTTGCTCTGCTTTCAGGCTGAAAAAGAGACACATTTTTTATAGCCATGTTCTCCACCCATGGAAATGAATTCTTGTTCATTGGGATGACCTGCAAGTATACTGAAATAAAAAAAGCCCTTGGTGCTAATGTGGTATGACCTGTATAGGGATTTGGAAATAATTAAAACTGTTAATGAAATGTCCCTTTCTGATTACTGTTCTTTTAAATATAGGTTAATCCCAGTTAGCATATCTCTTTTTATAGAGGCTGTCTTCCCCAGAAAATACTTTACTGATACTTTACTGGGACTTCTCAAAGGTTGTCCAGCTTTCCAATATTAGAAATGCTAAATAATGCAGACTGAATTAATTTAAAACTAGGAACAGCTATTCCATTATTTTAGGATGTGAATCTGAAGACTTGGCAGTTACACTGATGGCTTTTAACATCTTTGATTTGTGTGCTAGTTATTAGTATGGGGTTTTCCTTTTGGAGTGTGGATGTTAACTGCTAGCAGAAGTAATTTAATAACCCACTCTGAGGAGGTAAAAACCCTATTCTGGTGTTTCATTGTCAAATGGATGCTACCCTGAGTCCATGGCACTTGAGATGCCAAGCATCACATTGGTGTGAGGGAGGAGGGGAGAAAACAGCTCCTAATGTTTCTGGTGAATGTATTTAAAGACTCAATGTACACTATCACTCAGTAATACTCCACTCTGTTTCAAAGCTTTCATAGTAGCAGTATGTCATTTCAAGAGCATTTAAAATCCTTGATATATTCTAGTCTTAGCCTCAAGAAGTCAAAGGTCTGAGAGGTTTGAAGTGCATCTACTGTGTTAAAAGCCTGTTATCTAACCTCCCCACAGCAGGTTGTTCTTCTAAAGCCTTGTTCCAGTCAAATAAGTTTTTTGTGTGTATGTGACACAAACAGACACAGCCTGTAGAATATAGTAGAGGTTTAATTGATATCCTCTGGAGATGGAGAATCAGCTGAAAAGGCACAGATCCAAACACAGCAGGGGGCCGGTCTGCCTGCGAGCCAATTCTCAAGCTTTGGGCAAGCTAATTTGGGCAGAGTGAAATACCAACACATTATTCATGGAAATAAGACCAATTAACAAGCAAAGCTCATGATTCAAAGAACCTAGTGCAGGACTTGCCATTAAGGTTTTCTGTTCCCCCTGGTCCTCCAGCCTGGCCACCTTCTTGTCAAGGAAAACCAGAGCTGATAAAAAGGTGCTTCTTGTGGGGCTGGAAAGGGATGGAAGCCTGAGTTTTGTCTTCAAGGTATCAAACACCTATGGTCTGAAGGTGTGTGTTTTGACTGTTGTGCCATGAGGTGCCAAGGCATTTCCTTTGTCCTTTTCCAAGTTTTTCCTTATTCCAGGTTTTTCTTTCTTCCACCCTTGCCATAAGCTCATCCACTCCTGCTGTCAAGCAGCACACTCCTGCAGTGATAGAGAGGCACTGGCACCTCTTGGTTTCTGTTCTGCCCCTCTGTATCTCATCTTCATACCCCTTAAATCCTGAGCAATGCAAGATGCTTTCCACTCCACCACAGTGTATGTTTCTCCAGCTTGGTCTCCTGCCTAGATATTCACTGCGTCTACTGGCCAAGCCATTTGGAGTGCTGACAAAATGTCTGCCCAGACTTCTGCTGAGGAATGTGCATATGCATATGAGGGTGATGAATAATGCATCTTTACATGCACGGGGTTTGGTGTGCAAGTGAGGCTGAATGCTTGGCTGAGTGTAAATGAAGGAGGACTCCTTTGAAAAGCAGCATCGTTTGGCTAAGTGAATTTAAAAGATAAAAATATGATGGCAGTGCAGCTAAGCTGCAGCTTTGAGAAATGGATAATATTCTGAATAAATATTACAGTTCTGAATAATGTTTTGGAAAGACCAAAATTCAGGGCAAGGAGAAGCAAAGGTGTTTGAGAAAAACGGCAGAAGCCACTTAGGCAATATCATACTAGAGATACAGCAAGATTTGTGTGTGTGCACTTACACTTCTGCAGTCCTTTGTGCATTCCTCACTTTTCTGCTTTTCCTTTTGCTGCTCCAGTTAAACTTCAGAACCTGACCCGTTTTGAACACATTTTTCATTATCCTTTTTTTTCTTGAAACTTGGTAAGTTCTGTCTTGCCAGCAAAGGATATCCTCCCCCCTGTCCACTTTCCCCCCATTAGTTTGTAGGGAGGAAAATTCTTCCCTTCTTGGGAAGGATTGCCTGCGCAAACCATTTCTGAGATTCAGGGGGAGCCCGGGAAGTGGCCTTCCCCATGCTGAGTCACTGCTTTAGTTTTCCTTTTGAACTTTCTCTTTAGCACAGCCATGTGATAGTTCAGTGAGCTAGTGCTTTCTTCTAGTTTAATAATTCAAAGGTGAAGCCAGAATGCACGCATGAGATGGGAAAAAATAGGAAATAAGTTTACTTCCATGGCTCTTTTTCCATAGGAAAGAAAATATAAGAAAATTAGGACAAATTCTGGACTTCTTGATTTTTTTTTTTCTTCCTGAAATGCCAAGTCAGTAGAATTTAAAGAATTTAATTTCAGTGTGGCAGTTCTCAGCTACAGCAGATAGTTAAGAAGTTTAACCATTATGCTTTTCCTAAAGCATAATGGTTAAACTAAAATTGGAGAAAGGAAAGGAAAACCCAACCCCAGAGCAGTTATTTCTTAGTTTCAGGCGTGCACTTTTGAATTCAAATTGTTACCTGAATTGGTTTGAGCCCGGCAGTCGCACACCAGTCTCTGGAGTGGCAGCCACGTGGGTGCTCTTTGGTGCTGCAAAGCAGAAAAAGGAACAGATTCACAAAACAAAGCCCCAATCCCTGTGTGTCTGCTGCTTGGGCACTGGCTGAAAGTGACACTAAGTCACTATGTACTGGTCTTCACTTGCTTTAGGAGATGAAACCTCATCGGTAATTAATGACAATGTCCATAATTTAGCATTACTTTAAATAACTCTGCATTTTATCTGGCTCGGCACAGGGAAAGGCTGCAAAGCACTATTTCTGCCATGGTGTCTGTTTCCCAGGAAACCTGCTTTAACAGTTTCTTTGTTCTTTAGAACAAAGAATTTGTCGGGTTTTAGGTGGGTTTAAAGGAATTTGTGTCAGATGATTTGGCAATGAAAGAAAAATGCAGATGCTTCTGAATATCTGTACCCACTAAGAGGGACTGTGAAGAATATTTTTAGTGTAAGTTCAGTTGCAGAACGAAAAGTGAAATTGCTTTTGGGTTTTTTGTAAGGCATTTTTATAGAGCCTGAGGTCTAAATGCACCTGCCTGATTTTGTTATCAGGTTAAACATTATTTAAATAGCATTTTTAGTGAGAAATTAATGCAGTAATAAACTAATTCCAGCCATTTTAAAGGATTGTCCAGGTTCATCCTTGGTACTTTCATTCATTTATATTTCATTATATTAGGGACAAACACTGCTGAGTATTTTTAATTCTGTAATCAACTGTTGTGTGCTATGCAGAAACCTGTAACTACAGAAATCACAAAGCTCTTATAATTTCTTGATAGAGGTCGGTGCCCTTATCTTCATGTATTAATTCCTTGCCAATGCAGAACAGTTTCTTGGCCATTCCAATTGTGTAACTTCTTTTGTTTTTAAATTGTTACTTGTGAACACTTTACTGATCAAAACTCTGGGCTGGGACAGTGAGTAGTAGTTGTCTTTGTAAGGAGACATGCTCATGAGTGTAAGAGAGGTCTTACACAGTAGAAGATATTCCAGGTTAAACTAATACCAAAATAAAATTCATTTGGGAATAACTGAGAGAATGTTCAGTGCAAAACTGATCAGTAACATGTCTGGAAGTTCATTTGTTTGTGTTATTTCATTTTGAAGTTGGGATACAGTTCCCAAAAAAAGCGTGATTCTTTTGAAGACTCTGTCAGTATTTCATCCTCATTTGAAACAAGAAACTGAGTGATGGCACCATCTGGAGAAAAGCTGTCCATTTCTGGATCTCTTCCTGAAATCCACACAAGCCAGGTCATGGCAGGAACATTGCTCCTGCCATGCTGCAGTCTGACAGGTGTCAGCAAAGCTGAACTCTAAAGCTGATTAAACTGGAAGTGAAAACAGTGTTTTTTCTATTGCATTTGGGCTTCATGTTGTTTGTACAGGCAGCAAGTTGGTCACATTTAAGTGAACTTTTCCAGGCAAGACTAGAGCACATCCTTAAGCAGTCCTTGGAGGTGATCCTGTCTGCACTGTGAGGTACTGACATTCTGGGTAACCAGTGTAAGAAGCAGTAAAGCTGTTGGACCATATTGCTTAGGTGCACTGTAACAGCTAATGAGGATGTGCAGCCAGTTGTAACTGGCTTTGATGGTAAAAAGCTTAATTTTTAAACTCTGCAGATGTACTTGCCCTTTCTCGGAAAAAATTACTGATTCCAGTTAAGATGAATATCCATGGCCTTGAGTTATATGGTAACAAGCTTGAAAACCTTGCCTTGCTGAAAGCTTGTCTGTTCCTTTTTGCTTGCCCCAACTATGTCAGTTGGCTTCATAATAAATATTATGCTTCTGAACTGAGCTTGTCTTGCTTTGATCTTCAGACCAGCATGGCTTCTGAAGCAGCTGATATTAAAGGACTGTTTACCTCAAAGGGATCTGTCTTTAAAATGATTGTACTTTATTTTTCAAACCCAAGACTTGCAATGCTGATGCTGAAATGAAGAATTACATTATTTTAGAAAACAGGAAATAGCAGAGAGCATTGCTCAGAGTATTCTTTCCTCCAGAGTATTGAACATATATGTTCAGTAGTGGCTGTACTGAGAACATACCTGTGCCTTGGAGTAAATACTTAAAATTGCTTTGTGCAGCATTATACTATTGTGGCATGTTGTATTATGAGTTTTATAAGAGTATGAATTTTGTAGGCCGTTATTCCATTGGCTGTCTCTCCCTCCTCTACGCTCAAAATATCTCAATCTTGGCATAGTCTCTGTGGGTAAAAAGACTATTTTTTTCAGGTCAGGATATTGCCAGCATACTTCCTCTTGCAGCAGACCAGCAGTGGGGCACTTTCCAGCACGCAATTGAATGCTGCAGTCCTATTTTATGTCCATACCATGGTACTGGGACAAACTGGAGTATCAGATCTACCAGATTGGATCTATTTGAGCTCGTCTGTTGAATTCTATATCCTTGCTGTGATGGAGGTTCAGAGTAGATGCTTCACAGTGAGACATTGACAAGAAGCAACCTTTCAAGAAACAAAAGCAAAGAATTAAAATTATAAGGTGCTACCAAGAGACACTGATGTCCTCATTCTAGAGAGCTAATGGTTGGTTTGTGCACTGAATAAGGAGGATTTCTGTCACTTTAGGAAGTTTAAGCTATATTGGGAAGATAATGGGGTATTGCAGTGAGACTGCATTTTTCTGTGTAGATGGTTCAAAACCCTGTTTTTAGTTCTGTCAGGAACATGGTTTTGCTGTTCTTTAGGAGCAGATGTATTGGTAAAATGCATTGTGGTAATTCTATGGTTCATATCTTCCTATATGCTTCTCATTCAACAGCCCAGCTATGTCGGGGAGGTGGGTCCTCCAGGCCGCAGCTCCATGGACAGTGTGGAGATGGCATATGCTCGTCAGGTGAGTGGAAATGAAAAAACTTCATTAAACACTGTGTTCTACATGGAGAGAAATGGGGGAAATAAAGATTGGAGCTTAGTATAAAAGAAAATATGGTAGGTAAAACATGAAAATATCTGCCTAGAGATAAAATGCTATTGACAAACACATAAATCTTGATGTTTTTAGAAGCATACTCACCTGTTTGCTACAGGATATTTTTTTGTCCAAAAGAGATCCTGAGCACCATATATGACTGTAGAAAGCATTTATACTTGTAAAGTAAACTGAAATTCTTTTAAGTTTTTGAAAGCAGGTTTTTTTAGGATTTGTGTTAATGCATAACTGTTTTCAAATGAAGGCTTTATATTCCCTTTATTTTCATATGTGGAAGATCATTTTTCTCATGTATATGTGTAGAAAAAAATATGCTGAAGTATTAATCCTGATGTTTGTTGAATTATGTCCTATGTTAATGACACTGCTTATGAGAAGCTTTAGTGCATCAGCTATGAATTAATATGCCTGGTAGCATTAGACTCCCTCGGAAAATTTTCGGGGAAAACTGATAAACCTTTACATAACCAATTTGTTACTGTTGTTATTTGAGATTATCTGTTTACCAGCACTGTTGAGAACAGAATGAAAGAAAAAGACTTGATTTTTCCAAATGGAATATGTGAAATGATGTTGCTTAATTTGCACACAATTACTGTTATTGTGTGCTTTGGCTCAGTCTGCACTGAGGCAGAGAGCAGCTTGTGCATCTGTTTTCCTACATCTGCATTTAGTTGTGGTACCTGGGAAGAAACTAATAGCAAAAGGTTCGTGGTTGTGCTGATAAAGTGTACATTTGATTTAGTGGCTCTTAATAGTTTGTTAATTTAGTTCATATCTACTGTAATATACCCACAGTAAAGGTCTTCTTTAAAGCATAACTGTCTGTGCTTTGAAGCCATCAGTGTTACTCCGTGCTGCTTTTTGGGTATGGGAAGCCCAGTCTCTCTAGCAGTTCTGGCTCTGGGGTAGCTGTGGAGTCACTGTGACCCGTGGGCCCTTGTCAGGGTCACGGGCTGTGCACAGACTGCTGCAGTGTGCCCTGGAAATGTGGTGTTTGTGGCCAGGCTTCTGCTACCAAAACACTTGGTGCAGTCACTGCATGCTCCCAACAAGGGCTCCAGAGAAGCTGGCCTGGCTGAGCTGTCCTTATGTCAGCCTGCTGCAGTTCAAGAATAACCCAGTGTCAGCAGTCTGTGTGGGGCTCCTGTGGCTTCAGTGGGGAGCTGGGAGACCTGGAGGTCAGGCAGGAGAGCTGGAGATCCATGCTGCTAAATGTGTTTTAATTACAGTGAGGTGATTAATTGTCCTTTGTGGATAGCACGGTGACATCCACAGACATGATTTCACTGATGCTGCATTCTGTTTGCAGTCCTGAGCTCTACATCTTGTCTGCACCATGGGCATGTTGTAGTAGTGCTGCATGCCAAATGGAGTTAAAGTACAATGGCATTGCCTTTCTAGTATTGAAAATTATTATTTTTTGACATAGTGGAAGGTCTTTGGACTGAGAGTAGAATAAACAATAGTAGACGAAACTCAGTTAAGATCAAGAGTTAAAACAGGGAAGTGTGTGTATATGTTGAAGGGCAGGCACTGAAGGGTCAGATTTCTGTTCATTTCCCTGACTCAGATTTCCCTGAATACTGCCACAAACCAGCAAAATCCTGTTTCTTTCACATCAGCAGGTAGGAGGCTGCCGTGCAGAGGAATATCACAGCCATCCACTTGTCAGGTCACTTCGGAATCTTTGTCCTTCAGCAATTAACTGCAGTTAGTCTATCAGGGCATTCAGCTCAGTGCTCTGCCATGCAAAACCCCTGAACAGCTGGGCTGCTGCTGGCCTTGGGCAGGCCCAGCCTTTGAGGTGGTGTGCAAGCTTGGGTGATGCTGATGCCCATTCCTCTACCATGGGGTTGGAAGTGGCTGATGTGGGAGAGAAGCAGAGGGACTTGCTGGGAGCACTGGTTTTGAAGCCTGACTTAGATTTTGCTGCTGTGGCTGAGGATGGAACGGAGCATAATATGTATTGTTAAACATGCTTACTTTAATTATGTTTTAGATCTATATTTATAATGAGAAGATAGTGAATGGACATCTGCAGCCTAACCTGGTGGACCTCTGTGCTGCTACTGCAGGCCTGGATGATAAGGTACTGCCAGTAAGTTAACATAAGGAAATGTATTTAAGCTGTATCCAGGCTGCGATTAGCAGCCTGCTGACATCGGGGATAAAAATACTGATATTGCCAAAAAAAATTGCATGGCTCCACAGAAAACACAGAGGCAATACTGGAATTTTCTCCAGTAGAGCAGGACCCACCTGTGATGAAGTTGGTCATGGTGAAAATTTGTTAACACAGTGAGGAAGAAATGAACCTGGTGTCCCGTCATAGATGATAAGCTGTTGAGGGGAAGATTGCTTTTAATTTTAAATAGATTCTGTTGTGTTTGGTTTACAAAATGTGGTCTCTTAATGTCCTTTGAAGGTATTTAGTTGTGGGTAAAGGGTCTTCAGTCAGACTCTGCTAGAGCTGAAATAGGCTGTCATAGCAAAGCATAAAACCCCTAGGATTGACTTTAAATCAATGATCTACATGCTTTCCTTCTTTTCTATTCCTTTAATTTTGGTGCCTTGATCCACCCTAAAAAAGAAAACAAATGCACAAACCTTGGAGAAATGCCTGGAGGAGAACCCTGCAGCAGGGTCAAGCTATGAAAAAACTGTGCAAATGGGGAGAGCAAAAAGCTGCTCAGAAGCTGAGGGGCAAACCCTTCAATTGGATCTGAATTACAGATGTGCATCTTCACTCTGAACAGCTCTGCTTGTTTTGTAAGGGGCAGCATGGGGAGTTTCAGTGTTCTTGCTGCTTTGAAGCACCAAGATCAAAGAGCTGCCCTTGCCCAAGTGAGCAGTGCTGTTAGTTCTCAGTATTTTGCCATTTCAGCAGGGATGCCCTAGTCCTGTAAACACTGATATGATCTTGTCCTTGTGAATAAGCAGATCTGGATGGTCTTCAACCTTTATTTATAACTGAGCCTTTGTCCAAGTGATCAGTGTCCTTTTAGTGCTTCTTATCACAGCTGATCACACAGCTTTCCACCAGCAGCCAGAGCCATTGCTTACATGTGGAAAGCTGATGATGCTGTGGTGTATACTGAGTGGGAAGTGTGAACTAGAAATGAGCAAGAGACTGAGTACCAAGTACCCATCCTAGTTTTGGAAGTAGTTGTCAATTTTTGGGAACAATTGCAGGTACAACATTTATAGCCATTTTCTTGCAAAAGAATTATGCAAAAAAAGCCTGTGAGACTTGAAATCTGTGTGACAAAAGCAGTTTACCCTTCATGACTGTGTCCAGTATCTCCATTACAAATCTAAACTGACATGATTTACTCTTGTGTTCTTATGCTTTTCTTAAGCATCAAAACACGATGTAGCTCAGAAGAGTGTTGTTTGTTCATCTCTGTACTAATTGCTGAGGCATGGAATGGCTTTTTACAGAACATCTCTGAGATGTGGGCCATGGTGAAACAAATGACCGACGTCACCCTGGTTCCTGCCAGCGATGCCCTGAAAGTCAGGACCAACATGGAAGTGCGCATGGAGTTCGTGAGGCACGCTCTGCACTACCTGGAGGAAAGGTGAGATGGGTGTCTGAGTACACATTGATAGAGCTCCCTAGTAACAAGCCAGAATGGTTTTGTAGTGCACTTAAAGAGTCAGCTACCTCGTGCTGCTCACAGACATGTCTCTTGCCTTTCTTTTTTATTGTGCCAGGGCTTAGAGCAGCCACTTAAATAAAAAACTGTTCTAGTTTAACAATGTTCTAGTTTAAAAGGCCTTGAATCCGTGGGGAGGTTGTTTAGAAGATGCAAAGACTTTTATTCTTTCTTCTATGTTGCTTATAAATATTCTGTATATGTATGGTGACATGTGAAGGTTTTTCACTTGAGGAAAGTGATCTGTTTCTCTTCCGCAAAAGAACATCCTCTTTTCTGTATGTTCCCTTTCTGATTGCTGGCTGCAGTCAGCAGACCGTGAGGACAGCATGGGAACAAACCTGGTGCAGTGAGTCAAGTTCTGATCCTGCTATTTCTTCACTGAAAAGTTAAAATGTGAAGAAGCTGAAGTTGAGACATGTAGCAATGATTTTTCAGACTGTAGAAAGTGGTTTACTGTGTGTATTAGCAGGTACCATGGGAGCCTAAGTTCCTTGACCAATAGAGTTCTCAGAGAACTGCAGGGTGTGAAGCTGCCCAAAGCCAAATGCCCATTCACTGCACATGTGGGTGGATATTGCAGTGTCTCTTTTCTAGTATCTGCAATGTGATGCCAGCAAGGCTCTTCCAGCCCGTGCAAGCAGTAACTGCAGGGTAGTAAGTGGGCATTTGTTAGGGACACATATTGCATCAGAGCATGGAAAGCACTGTGCTCTGACACAGCACTGTGGGAAGAGATGCTTTCACCTCCTGGTACAGCTTCTTCTTGGCCCTGGCAGTTGGTTGTCACACCCCATCAGCACTCAGTGTCACCCAGGAGTGGTGGCAGGTGCTGCCTTTGCACAGAGGAGCTGACACGTGGGAAGGATCTTCTGTTCCCAGTTCCTCAGTCTCAGCAGAGTGCAATGAGCCAGTGACTCTTTAACTGATTTGCCACATATCCAACTTGCTAAGTGTTCACAGTGCCATTAACTGCTAGCTGAAGTTAGGAGTTATGTTATAGGTAGTACTTTTCCAATGCTCCCAACTGTGGAGATTAGGCCTCTCTAAATTCCTTTTTTCTCTGGGATTTTCTTCTGGTAAGTCCATAGACCTAATGCTGATATTTTTCCATAGGGCAGGGAGGAGAGACAAACACATCTGTGGTATTTAACTGTTCTTTCATTATAGGATTGAGAGTTAAAGTATTAGGGTGGAAAGGTTTTTGGCCAGTTAATATATTTGAGCTTAAATTTGTACTACAAGAATCTAATAAGAGGAACTTCAGAACTGAGAGTTGAACCTGGAACAGTCCACCTCAGACTCCAAACCTAGTGTCTTCTGAGACTGCTAAATACAAGGATCTTCCTAAACTGACCGAGATTTGTGCATCATTTTGTTGTGATAATAACATTTGAACATCAAGTTAATTTGCTTTAAATTGTGAGTTCTGTCAGATCTGAAAAGCAGTGGATGTTTTTGTGGCAAGTGTGTCTCAGTCTGTTCATGTTTGTTTTGCTTGTGTTGTGTTTCAGTTACAAAAATTACACTTTTGTGACAGTCTTTGGAAACTTGCACCAGGCTCAGCTGGGTGGAGTCCCAGGCACCTACCAGCTGGTCCGCAGCTTCCTGAACATCAAACTGCCAGCGTCAGTCCCTGGTCTGCAGGTATGGGCAGCACTGTCAGTCACTGAGCTAAAATAACACAAATCTGTTCACCCAGTGCAGAGGGGGAGCCAGGGCAGCCTCCAGTGTGGCTTTTCTATTGTTTAAGCTGCTTTTAGGGCAGCAGGCTCTTACTCCTCTAGAATTTTTCACTAGGAAAATGGGAGATGGCAGCAAAATCACTCTCAAGTTCAGACCTAGTCCCAAAGCGTCGTGGGTGCTCAGTAGCTTGAGTTCTAATTCTAGAAATTATGATGTCTTCTGGTCATCATCTTAGAAATCAACAAGCAAGAATTAAAATTCATTATGACGATTCAAAAAGGCAGTAACTTAATCTCCCTGTTTTGCTTTTTCTCTTGTTTTACATTTATTGTAAGATGGTGAAACCATCACCAAATGTGTAATGAATTAATCTGAATTGTAGCCTGGGCCTTTTATTTAGGAATCTGAATAAAACCCTTCTTACCTGTGTGTAGTAAAAAGTGCAGAGCAGTGCATCTACAAAATAATCAGATAGGCACTCCGGGTTGAAAAATTAGATATAAAAGTTAAATGAAGAAATAATAAATTATAACGTTGGAGCACACGCAGCTAAGTCTAGCTGTCTCTCCTTACCTGCTGAGATCAATGATTAGTTTGATATCTTTCTGTTTCAGTGAAAATGTTTTTAATACCTCGGTGGCCTAATCCAGATCAATCTCCTGTGTGGGGAGGATATCGTATGCTAATTCTGGGATTCTCAGAACCTCCCTCAGAATTGAAATCTGGGCAGTCAGAAGAGAATCACACCTTTCACTGCTGAGATGTGCAGAGCTTTGCCAGGATTTAACCCTCATGACCTCTGGCTTCTATAACAGAATTTTTTATCAATATGAGTGTGGGCATAAGGGCAGAAATAATGAATGAGGCAAAGGATAAAAAAAAATCATTCAAATATGTTGCTTTTAAGAAAAAATTAAGTATGTCCTACTTTCTTTTCAGGATGGTGAGGTGGAGGGCCATCCTGTGTGGGCGCTGATTTACTACTGCATGCGCTGTGGAGATCTGACTGCAGCCATGCACGTGGTGAAACGGGCACAGCACCAGCTGGGAGAGTTCAAAACCTGGTTCCAGGAGTACATGCACAGTAAAGACAGAAGGTAACTGGGAACTAGGGAGGATCCTTCTGAGGGGTGGGAATTGCTGTGGAGTAGTGAAATTATTATCAGTGGTTTGATAGAAATACAAAAAGCTCAGGTCTCCTCTTCTGGTGGTGGTTGCTTGAGGTTTATATTACCTACCTAAATTACCTGTAGAAGTTTACATATTTTAATTTGTGGCTTTGAAGTTGAAATCTCAACAGAGAAAGAGTTGTTTGAAAATATTCAAAAATTTACATTTCAAAAATAATACAATGTGGTGTAACTTTACTTTTTACAGAAGGATAAGCCCAGTGTAACAGTGGGATATGGCATACAATACATCAGATTTAATCTGCTGTCATGAGTCCTGTATCTTTTTATTTCCCCTGTTGCTTATTTTATCTGAATTTCCTTTGGGGAACACTTTTTACTACACTTGTTTTCATAAGAATGCCACAAAGGAAAAGCAAGCAGAGTTTGTTAGAGGCCTTTAGAGGCCTCACTCTCACACCTTTCTTGTGTTTATTCTCCTCTTCCAGTTTTTGCTGTCCAGCACAGCCTCTGTGCTGGAGGCCATTGACCAAACTGCTGCTGATGTGGTTGCAAAGTGGTTAAGCTGGTGCACCCTGAGGTGTGCTCTGAACTCCGCAGTGGTTTTCTTTTCCGTCTTTCCACTTGCAGTGAATTTAAAAAAAAACCAAAAAAACAAAAAACAAAAACCCCACACCTCAAAAAACCAACAAACAGACCAATAAAAAATAATTAACCAAGCTAACAAAATAAACTGAAAGGATAAAAATTCAAGTGCTATTTACCAAGTATGGTATGCCATGGTATTCTATAAATCAATCTGTTTTGTAGAGAGTATCTAGGAGTGCTCATTATATCAAGGTTGTTGCAGAAACCTTGTTGAAGATACTGTCACTGTTTTCATTATAAACACTTTTATGAGATACAACATAATAGATTTATTTTGTTTTTATTACAGCTATGAAAAAGTGCTCTGCCTACAGATTTGACAAACAATGCCTTAGTCTAGAACACTTTATTGATTAAATTCTATAAAACTCTCAACAAGAGGTTGCAAGAAAAAAACAATGGCAAAGAGCATTATGACAGTGTTTAATAATGATGAAAGTGTCTCTCCTGAAAACCTCATGGTACAATGACCTACTCACTTGTTAGTTACTAACACAAAGACTTACAAACATGTTGTGAGCTCTCTTTTCCTGAAATGGTGCAATAGCAGAGTCAGACAAAACCAGCTCATCCACCACAGTATTATTGTACCCCAAAGAGACTGTCATATGTAGATTCTTTCCCTGCAGTGAGCATTTGAAGATGATCCTCCATAACTTTAATTATGTGTTTAAATTCATGTGTGCAAAACTTTTACCTACAGATATGAACTGGAAATGCAAGAAATATTGGCCAGGGCTTACTGTCATTATGCCTTTGCTGTGGATATGTACCTATTTACATTGATTTGTATCCAGGTTTCCTCATACAGGGAAAATGAGTTTCATATCTTTTCCTTCAATCTTTTCTTTTCCTTAGACTGTCTCCTGCCACAGAAAATAAACTGCGTCTTCATTACAGACGAGCTCTGAGGAATAACACTGACCCCTACAAAAGGGCTGTTTATTGCATTATTGGCCGTTGTGACATTACAGACAACCAGAGTGAAGTTGCTGATAAAACAGAAGATTATCTTTGGCTAAAAGTAAGTCTGGTGTTGGGCTTGTGGTGTTTGGTTTTTCTTTTTATAAGAACAGGTCTAAATGGTACCACATTTCTCCACTGCTCTGCTACCCTTCCTACTTCTAGATCTGATGTTTTGCATCAATGTAGTGCACGTGACCTGACCTTGAAAATAGTGCAGGGCTGGGAACCTGAATCCCAGGGCTGCTCTGTTACCCTCTGTGCTATCAGGTGTTAGTTTGGAAGTGTCATGTTCTTCATTTGACACTCATCTTTGTCACCTGTTTTTACAAACAGTATTTGCTTGCTACAGTGAGGATTTTTTGAATTCTCCTTCCTGGGTGGATGTCTGAAATGTCAGTGTGAATTGACCAGAGACAATGCTGTCAATGTCTCTGAAGTCCTTACAGTTTTGGCAAAGGCATGATAGATTCTGGTTGGTACCTGTTTCTCCTTTTTATCACAAAAAGAGTGGTAGAATGATGTATTTGTTACTATTGTATTTGTGGCAAAAAAAGGCTGCTTGAGAGTGTTCAGAGTCCCAGCGTCACAGTTTGCTGGCATGGATGGATACAGAGCCCTGGGGTTATATCTGCATGGATATAATGCAGCTGTTGCTGCATTAGAGATCTTTGCTTCCCAGCAGTGGATGGAGCTGATGTTGTGACTAGATGCAGTTTCTAGTCAGTTGGTCATATCCTAGGAGGGGCTAGGAATGAATATCTTGTAAGTGCATTGCTTGTGCAAGGAGAAATATCTGTGCTTCTCTTTTTTGGATGTGCTTTTTAGCTGAACCAAGTGTGTTTTGATGAGGGTGGCACGAGCTCTCCACAGGACCGGCTAACGTTATCACAGTTCCAGAAGCAGCTGCTGGAGGACTATGGTGAGAAACCACAGTGATGTCTTACTTAGGCCTCTGCTTTTCTGCTGAGGACACTTTCCAGTTGTTATTACACAAACCCCAGACTGCACAAAAACCCTGCAGCTTTCCACTAGTGACAGGCATCTTCTCTCCATGTACAGCCTGCTTCCCTGGAGTCATGGCAGATTTCAGTAAGACATGATGAATGAGTCCCATGTTTTCCCAGCAATCCAGAGAGGAGTTAATATTCATCTGTGAGCAACACTGCTGCTGTTTCTCCTTTATCCATTAATTGTGGGTTGCTTCCTCTCATCATAAATATGCAAAAGTCCTTTAGTAGAACTTCCAGCTTTGGAAATACAGAACAGAAAAGCAGTTACTACGTAATGTAGGCATAGATTTCCAAGCTTTTCCTCTTTGTGCATCTGGTGTTTATCTTTTCCCTTAAATTAGTATTTCAAGCAAGTTTCTGGGGACCCAAGTCACAGTTACTTCCATTTCAGAAGGCTTTAAGGACATCCACAGAATACATTTTCCTGTAATTGTCTTCTAGTCCATAAAATTAAGTCACTTGGAACTGTCCAAAACATACCAAATTTGATTCTCCACAGCCTTCTAGTTTGTAGTATCACTCACTCTCAGATAATGTGTGTGAGATAAAATGTGTGGAAAAGAAATATAATAAGCTACTCTTGGTGTCACTGAGTAGGAAAATCCAGGTTTTTAACATTATTTGTACCACTTGGCATAAGTATAAAAGCAGACAAAAAGTTGTGGTCTTTAAAGAATCTATCATAGTTGATCAGAGTTGATGGTTTGATGTCTGAAAAGAACAAAGGAACTTTTCTGAGTAACTGTTCATTCTGTTTCACTTTCTGAATATGTCTTTATGCTGTGGTCCTTCATGATAAATCTGCAGTGGCACAGTTGTAGGTGAGCCACTGATGTGTGGTTAGGAATTCCATTTTGTGTACTGTGTTTATTTTGGCTGGCACCTAAAAAACAGTAATGATTCACTGTGGCAGGAAGCATCCACTGTCAGTCATGTCTGATTGCAAAATCATGAAAATGATGTGAAAATGCTACATGTTGTGGTTTTTTTCAGGTGAATCACATTTTGCAGTGAACCAGCCACCGTTCCTCTACTTCCAAGTGTTGTTCTTGACAGCACAGTTTGAAGCTGCAATTGCTTTTCTCTTCCGGACAGAGCGCTTGCGCTGTCATGCTGTTCATGTTGCTTTGGTCCTGTTTGAGTTAAAATTGCTCCTGAAAGCATCTGGGCAGAGTGCACAGTTATGTAAGTCCTATTTACTTTACAGTAAAGGAATATTTTCTTAGCCCTCAGAGTACCCTCTAGAAATTGCAGGTCTGTGTGATTAATCGAAGATTTATCAGAACAATTTCATAAAAGTTAATTGGTTTAGTTGCATTAGAGCTCTGGATCGTGGTTCTAATTTGAGATGAAGATCAGCATTTTCCTGGCATTAGATTCTCTGACAGTACTGTTTCTGACATTGCAGTAAGCCATGAAGCTGGTGACCCTCCTGGTGTAAGACGTTTAAATTTTGTGCGGCTTTTGATGCTTTACACCCGTAAGTTTGAATCAACAGATCCAAGGGAAGCTCTGCAGTACTTTTATTTTCTCAGGTAGGAGCTAATATATATTCTCCTAGTTATTACTTCTTCACTATTCTTATTTGGAAAGTTCTCAGAAGCAGGAGTACCTTTCTCCCTCTCTTTATTTTACAGGAACGAGAAGGACAGCCAAGGAGAGAATATGTTCTTGCGTTGCGTTAGTGAAATAGTCATTGAAAGCAGAGAGGTGCGTTTGGCCGTGTTTTGCCTTCCTCAGTTAAACTGAAATTCATTTCTTCTTTAAAATCTTTATTAGTCAGGACAGTCTTAGAGTTGCTTATTCTTTCTGCCTGATGCAGACCCAGATGAGAGAAGATCTTGCAATGGCTTTACCTTTAAGACATTTAATCATATCTTTTTGCCTGTTATTTAGTTACAAATACTTTTTATATCGGTCGCTGTTTTTCATTCCGTGACTGTGTCTTTGTACTTAATAAATATGTTATGAAATATGTGCAAATAATCTCTCTATTTTTGTTTCCTGTTTTTTCTTACTTTACATCTATGTGGATATAGTTTGATATGATTCTTGGAAAGCTGGAAAAGGATGGTAGTAGGAAGGTGAGTTCACAATTTATATTTTATATTAAAAGTACAACCTATGTATGATTTCCAAAGTAGTCATGAGGCTATTTTGCTTCTCTCTGTTTTTCACTAGCTAAATCATTCATTACTGTTTGAATACATTTAAGTTCTCCCAGTTTGAGATCCTTTTACAGAATAATCTGTGACCTGCCCTAACAAAAGGCAGGTCAGGAACTGCAGGGCAGTTCTAGACAGCTGGTGTAACTGAAGAAGCAAATGGCATCAGGTAACTTTTGTGAGGTCAGAATTTCATCTTCCCAGCAGGAAATGGAGTTTAGTTTAAGTGGGCGTGTGAGAGTGTTCTGTTAAGCAAGATGTGAATGTGAAAATGATTTATGACATCCTCATTCACCTCACAGAAGAAATGTATTGCAGTCTTTGAAAAATCCTTGTAATTAAAGGAACAAGGGCTAACAGACCACAAGCATAGCCACAGCTGATCTGACCTTCATACAGGTGAGAGTAAGTGCTGGATCAAAGTTCAGCCATTTTTAGATGTGACAGATCTTACTTCCAGTGTAAAAGCAGTTTCCTAATAGTAAAATGGAAGATTACACAGTCAGAAGATAAAGGAAACCTCAAGGATTTACCTGCAAAAACAGGAGAGTGCATGCAAATGATGAAAATTTTAGATAATCAATGAAGTTTTTCTGTTTGCTGTGACAACTTCGGAAGATTTCTGTGTAAAGCAGACTGCAGAATCATTTACATATTAATTTTAAGATTAGGGCTCATATTGCTGTCAAAAATAGAGGGGGAAAGTTATTTCTGGCAGGAGTTTCTTTTAGATGTCCTTGTTTTCTGATTTCAAAAGCAGTGAGATTGCATACAACATAACAGGGTAACTTGATAATCATTACAAATATTTTGTTGTTTTGCACTTTCTTTGGTGTGAAACCAACAATTTTAAGTTTAAAATAAATTCTTCTAGATTATATAGTCTCATTTTTGTATCCTCAACTGCAGTAATTTCCAGATACTCTTGACTCTTTAAGCTCTTTCATTCTGCATGTTTATTATTTGTTTTAAAATTCTTGTTGCCCTTTCGTTTATCTGTGTGAGATTTCACTGGCAACCTGTCATGCCAGTATAAACAAACTGCATCCCTGGAGCCCTTGGAATGCTATCTGCTGAAGTCTTTTGTGTTTTCTTCTCTGTGTCATCAGCAATTAACAGCTCAAACTCTTGAGTTATTTTATCTAGGTCATTTTGAATGAATTAAAAACCAAGGATGTCTCAGTGCTGACTCCATTTAGAAGAGAGTCCCTCTAGCAAGAACTCATTCTATTTTTAATGTCTCACTTTTGCACATTCCCATGGAAATGTACAGGCTATTCCAATCATAAGCCAACATGTAAAATATTCATTGCCTTGACAGAATATTCTGGAGTGTTTGAGCCTTCTGATTCCTCTTTTCTCTTTTCATTTTTGTCTCACCTCTTTAGCCTGGAGTGATAGACAAATTTACAAGTGACACAAAATCCATTATTAACAAAGTGGCTTCTGCAGCAGAAAATAAAGGATTGTTTGAAGAAGCTGCAAAACTCTATGACCTTGCAAAGGTATGTGTCTTGTGTGCTGTCTTATATACTTGGTTCACCTTTTTTCCTTCCAAACATTTTACCTGTGATTAGGAGGTTAAATTTCATCTCAGAGGTTGAATTGCCCTTGTTCAAGCAACTTACTTCTGCTACTGGAAGAACAGAGCTGCATGAAGAGATGTTTTAGTTAGCACATCCAGATGGATTGCACTCCAGTGATTCTGGATTAGGACATTGGGTCCTGATCAATGTGCACTTTTGAAGAGAGTGCCCCATGCATGATTTAATTCGGTCTAGTGCAGTTATTTACCTGGAGTGTACTCTTTCAATTTCATAGATGTCGAACTGAAGTCTAAAATAGTTGGTCTTTATACTGAGTACTCTTGTTTCCTTTGGAAATAGAGGTGGATACAACCATAACCACTGTTTTAGAGAAAAACTAGGGGGAAATGCTTGTCCTTGTGACCCAGCAGCATTATGTGCTTGTAGCTAATATGATCTTGACTCTTTATGGGAGGGAAGTGGCTCTGGGCTTGCAGTAGGCACCACTGCATGAGACTTTTCTGCTTTTTCAATGAGATTAAGACATCATGTTTCATCATGCTCCTTTTATTTGTGTAACTTTAATGCCAACAGAACCCTGACAAAGTTTTAGAACTGATGAACAAGCTCCTTAGTGCAGTTGTTCCCCAGATCAGCACTCCCCAGTCAAACAAGGAGCGTTTGAAGAACATGGCCCATTCCATTGCTGAGAGGTAAGACTCAGGTAAGGGCAGGACTGGGTGATTCACCTCAGCATGACCTGGGACTGTCAGAGCTGTGGGTGTTAGGTTCCTGATGTTTCTGCAGGCTGGACTGTGGCATCCACAGCAGTATATTTAGAAAGACACAGGAGGGGTCAGAATTTACCCTGTCCTGCTCATGATGACTTGCAGACCTGAAACCAGAAATCTTCAGGGGCAGGTCAGGTAAATTTGACAAGAGGTTTTATCTGTAAGTGAATCAGGATTGGCAGCTGGAGATGGAGTCTGTTAAGGAGCAATAAATATCGTGAATTGTATGTTTTACATTATTTTTAAAGCAAAATATTTTAACAGTTGCTGAGTTGTTGCATGCAATTCATTTGTTTGAAATAGTATTAAGAGAGCTACAAACCCAGTAATTCTGAGTTGTAACAATAGTTCAGTAGCTGTCTGAAAACTTGCTTTAATGAAAGCTAAAAAGAGAGTATTTAAGATGAACTGTGTATGGCTAATGCAAGCAGTGGACCTCATTTCCACAGCCTGTTATATTAATGCCAGGTGCTGTGTGGTGTCCAGAAAGAAAGGAAGCAACTGAAAGGAATGTCCCCTGCCATGTCTGTATAATAATTAGGGTATGTGCTTGAGAGACATCAGCGCTCAAGATTCATTAGCAGCTAGAAGTTAGGAATAACCTGATTCTGAAAAGCTGTAGTTGCAAAATATGTCCATGATTTTTTAAAATCGTCACCTTTTGGTGCATCTTGTCACGGTCACTGCCAGGGACAATTCCTGTATTTTACTAGAACAAAACGTGGAATCCTATGAGAAATGCCTTAGTGGTTTTAATCAACCATTGAGCTGCAGAGAGAATAAAAATAAACCAAGCCCACTTGCTGGCACTTTGAAATTGGGAAGACAAATACAGAAATGTATTGATTTCCATCAGAGGCCTTCGCCTTTCTTCTTTTGACAAGTGGCATTTGCCAGTCACTCCTTCTAGTCAGCCTTTCCTTCATTTGGGCAGGCTGGGATCGAGTGAAAATTGGTGCCGTATTGACTTGGTGAGAGACTGATTTGGTGGCTGACATTAAAGAGAGTTAAATCTATGGCTTGAGTTAAAGCTTCAGCAAAGGCTGTAAT
Source organism: Hypocryptadius cinnamomeus (assembly GCA_013400635.1). NCBI lineage: Eukaryota > Metazoa > Chordata > Aves > Passeriformes > Zosteropidae > Hypocryptadius > Hypocryptadius cinnamomeus. The sequence goes on along the minus strand of VYZP01042018.1, from coordinate 66,306 downwards.
GGGCTTTTTTTTTGTTTGCTACATGCTTTGATCTGTCTGAAAGCACTAAATACTGCTGTGCAATAATGCCACTTCACAGCTGCAAACCTGGGTGATTGCAAAGCCAGAGCAGTTCTGGGTAGCACATTCTCTTGCCAGTTAAATGTAAGACAGGGCTTTTCCATGTGTACTGTCCTGATGACAGTGCTGTAGGGATGCAGCATTCCTCCTGTGTGTTCTTGTGACGCTTTTGGAGCAGGGGAGTCACCCAACAAAAAGGCAAAACAGCTTCTTTGTGCCCTCCTGCAGTTAGGAGTGAGAGCAGGCAGCCCTCCAGTTCATCCCATAGCCAGTGTAGCTCCCGAGAGCATGCAGGAACTCTTAATCCATCTTTTAAGTCTTAACTTCTTGCCTGAAGCAGGCAGTTGTGCTGGAGGATTGTCTGCTGTAAAACAGCGTGTTAAACATGCTGGTACAGAGCTTGCCTTGCGGGTCTCTGCTGCCTGGCACTGTTTCCCCATGAATTGGGAAATGTAAACATTTTAAAGGAAACAAATGCTGGATTTTCAAAACTGGAATTGATTAACAGTGTTTTTAAAAAGCCACAACCTGTGAAAATTCTGACTCCCGGCTAAGGAAAATGAAAGCTGTCCTTTGTTAAATGCCCTCTGTCCTTGAGTTTGTCTCCACTTCCAAGAATTGCAAGGGCACAGTTATAAACGGTTGCCATTTTGCACAATAAAATTGTAACACAATTTCTTTCAGGTACAAAGCGCAGGGGATAAGTGCAAAGAAATCCATTGACTCCACGTTCTACCTTCTGCTAGACTTAATCACATTTTTTGATGAATATCACGCTGGTCACGTTGACAGGGCCTTTGATGTAAGTTTTAAGAGTTCTGTTTGAAGTGTAGCCTTCCTAATGCCCTTGAAAGCCCAGAATGTCTCAAATAACATCACTTTAAAAATGTTATTTAATGAGTTAGAAGGGACTGCAATGTTATAAGAATTTAAAAGGGTGTTTCTTCCCTGTTGCTTGATAAACGGGGTGATCTTCCTGGAGCTATTTTGTGGACATTGAACAAAATATTTCTGTTGCTCAACAAAGTGAGGAGATAAACCAGTAAATGACAATGAAATTATTTCTCTTGAATGGAAACAGAAGCATTTCATTAACACTTCAAAAACACACTTTATTAATACATGGTACATAGAATGCTGATTATCTGTCCTGATTCCTGCTTTTCTTTTTGAAGATTATTGAACGCCTGAAGCTGGTACCTCTTAGCCAAGATTGCGTCAAGGAGAGAGTCGCTGCCTTCCGGAATTTCAGCGATGAAGTAAGTCATGTCTTGGGTTTAGCTTCCTAAAGCCTTTTGCTTTGTTAAAAGGATCTTAAAACCTTGTCATCTCATTATTCTTATTCTTTAGCAGAAAAAAAGGATGAGATTATTTTGATTTCATACAATTATACTCTTGGCTTGCAACTTTTTCTTCTTTATGCTGCTCTTTTGAGCACTAGAATTACCTACCTAGAAATCCTGTCTCCATTTTGAAGAAGATATCTGCAGATGTGAGTCTCCCTGAACTCACTGAGTTTCATTCAAGAATTCAGAATATTGAAAACTTTTAACTTGCTGGTGACTTAGTTCTTTTGTGCTCTTAATGGTCACTAAGCATTTGTAGGGTGTTTGTTTCCTTCCTTCTAAATTACAGGAATTAATGGATTTGTGTATTAGCAAATGAAGCATAGTGGAAAGCAGTTACTGCTCTTGAACTGTTTTAACTGGAGGGTGACACTTCTTTTTTAGGTAGTGGTTGTGTGTATTTGGTGCTTTGGGTTTTATCTGACCTGCTGCTATCAAACATGAAGGTGCAGCCATTGGGCATGTCTGTCTCAAAGCTCTGGGTAGAGTTTCTGCTGGAAGGTGTAGTCATAGCAGGAGTGACCATTAGACCTATGACCGTTACAGGAATCTGTGTAGTAAGGCTCGTGGTTCTGTCAACCTGCTTTTGCTGCAATGTCTCTTTTTTCTCATTTTTTTGTGTAGATCAAACACAATTTATCTGAGGTCCTGCTTGCAACCATGAATATTTTATTCACCAAGTATAAGAGGATGAAAGGCACAAGCCCAGCCACTCCTGCCAGACCCCAGCGGGTAATGGAAGACAGAGATTCGGTAAGAGTACAGTTCTCACTGACGAGTTTTCCTATATCCTATTCTGCTGGTTTCAAGAGATTTGGCTTCAAGTAACTGGGAATCTCTAATGGTCTTGGTTTTGGCTTGCTCAGTTACTTAGAGTCTTGGTTTACTGAGCTTGTCCAGTTACTTAGTCTCAAGGCTGGTCTCTGATGCCTTCAGCTTTGTGTAAAGAAAGGTTGGAACTGGATGATCTTTAAGGTCCCTTTCAGCCTAAGCCATTCTTAAGTCTATGATACTGCTTTAAATAACGTTGAGCTAATGGAGATATTACATCTGTATTCACCTCCTAGCAAGAGAAAACAAGTGTCCACTTTATTTCTTAGTGGAATCTTAGATAGTAAAGCAGATGGGAACAGTGCAGTGTCTCTAGGATGGTTGATGTTGCTGCCTTGACAACTGAGCTGTTGCTTTTTAAGCACCTGTGTGCCACTCCTTTCATTTGAGTAAGTGCCCATTTCTGCTAGAAGGGCCTTCCTTGACTCTTCCCCTCAGCTTGCTTCTGTAATGATGATGCAGGCCAACATTTTCCAGGTGTTCTTGGGTGAAACAGCACAATGCTGGAGCATATCCCCTTGGTGAACACCAGCATTGTTCTGCTGCCCTTGCAAGGAGTGGGCAGCTTGCAGCACTCTGGCTGCTGTTGCAGCTTGCAGCAGTGCTTGGTCTGGCTGCTGTTGAAATGCATGGCCACAGTGGGTTTGACTTCACCGCTTGAGCTGGTGCAGAGGCATTTCCCCAAGCCACTGATGGGAGCCTGCACCTCCAGCAAGCTGCAGAATAGGCAGCATTTAAATAGCACAGCCAGATTTGTGAGCATTCACCTGCTAACATGTGGGGTTGATCAGAAGGGTTCACAGCTTAATTCCAGCTAGCTTTGGTCTTGTAAGTCTTAATAAGTTAAAGCTGCTGCAGGCGCTTGAAACCAAGGCCAAACCATTCATCCTGTCTTAACAGATTAGAAAATAAATATCAACTCCTTTTGAGAGTGAAAAACCAATTTGGACCATAGCCAGCTTTATTCCAGGCTTTAGTCAGCTACAGAAGTGGCTTTGATCTGTAAATTGTAATATTGGTAAAAGTCTTAGTAGCATTTTTAAATTACATAGAAAAATAAAAGGCTTAGGTAATGGTACAGCTTTTGTCTTGGGGCACAGCCTGAGAGAGCTATGGGATCCTGCCTTACAAGGGTGCTTGTACTCTCGATCAGCAGCACTGGAGAAGGGTGCACACTGCTTGGGCTTCTCCCACCTTAAACTCTGCATGTGTGAAGAAGTCCAGGCTGACAGAATCTGTTGTTACCTGCTGTGTGTCTTCAGAAGGTTGGCACTGAGCAAAGAGTGCCTTAGCTCCTTGTTTTCCAAGTGAGCTGATTGTTTTGATTTTGTGATTTCAGTCTTATGCCTCATGTAGAAGGATTTACCATCTCCATAGGGGTGGAGTGCTGTCAGGTGTCAGCTCAGGATGAATACCATGGGCTGATTGGGGATGGGATTAGCAGCTTTGCTGGCAGAGGTTTGTGTGGAAGGAGGCCACCATGATACTGTATCATATCCACAATGTGCTCAGTGTGACACCACTTCATAAATGTGCTCTGCACTCTCCTGCTATCACAGTTGTTGAGATGAGCTGATGTTGTACCTTGCTAAAAACCCTTGAAAGTTTTCTTTATTTCAGGCTTCAAGTTTTATTAATCAAGCTCCAGGCCTTGTGATGGGATCTCATGGCAGCAGGGTGTCAGTGATGCTGGGAGCACAGGGTTTCTGAGTCACAGATCTCTGGCTGCCATGCACAGTACAAGCTGTGTCCACTGCCTCTGCTGTCAGGGAAGGGATAAGAGAATAGCTGTGTAACTGGAGTGTCACAAGGGAGCATAGATCTGCAAATGTAGGATTAGCAAGAGAAAAAACCTATCACTGGATCTCCCATCTGCCTAAAGATTTGCACGTGCAAAAATAATAGCAGGCATGGGCACATGGAAGGGAGGGTAAGAATGGCTTTACATGTGTTGCCCTTTTTTCTTACCCTGAAGAATTTCTTCCAAGACTGCAGGAGCAGGTAATTTAGATTGTTTCAGTAGGGAGGCAACTTAGGCAATTTTGGTGGTGTGAAGAAATGAGGGCATTACAGATGTGAGGAGATAGGTGTTCCTTCAGCAAAATCTCATTCACCTGGACAGAGATGGCAGACATGAGCTTCAGCAGGCTGTGCATGACAAGAATTTGTCTCCTGAACTTCCCTGGGAGAAGGGCAGCTTTTCTATATTCTCTGGGGAAGCAAATCTGTGGGGAAATCAGACCCTCTCAGAAGCTTTAACAGTCTTGGCACATTGCCCAGTAGACAAGGCAAGTGAAAAATTACCTTTCCTTGAACAGGTCTTTGAAATCCCTGGATTTTCTTTAGCTCCATCAGGACAGGCAGATTAAGACCCCTCTGTTCATCAGAAGAAAAGATAGTTGCTGTTTGTAACTCTGAGGCTTATTCTACATAGCAGGGAGCAGTGTCCCCCAGAGGGGAAATCAGAGCCCTTGAATCTGCCCTTTGGTGCCAAGCATGGCTCTGCCAACCACCCTGAGCAGGATCCTGCCATGGGTGCCAAGCATGGCTCTGCCAACCACCCTGAGCAGGATCCTGCCATGGGTGCCAAGCATGGCTCTGCCAACCACCCTGAGCAGGATCCTGCCATGGGTGCCAAGCATGGCTCTGCCAACCACCCTGAGCAGGATCCTCCCATGGGTGGGACTTCAGCAGGAACAGCATGGGCCTGGCAGCACGAGCAGGATGGAGAGGAGTACTGCTGGAGCCCCCTGAACCCAGTAATGCTCTCTGCAAAACATCTCCTGTCCCACTTTGGAGGTGGACTAGAAAAGATCAGGTTTGGGGTCAGAGCTGGCGTTTCTGCATTGTGTTTATTTCAGAATGAAATCACCCAAGTTTTTTTCTTTTATGTATATAATTAATTAGTTTTGGGAATAAGGGAGCAAAGTCCTGTCCCACTTGGCCTGATCCATTTTGTCAGATTTCAGGCAGAGATTGCAGGGAACCCAACCTGCAGTCCTGGAAACCATGGCTGTGGTGACAGCCCTGACCCAGATGTTGTGAGTGCATGACAGCAATGTCATAGGCTCCTCACCCCAGTCAGGGGTGGTGAACTCTCTGGAGCAGTCCAAAGGCATTATCTTGGCAAAATTAGGTCATGAATGGAATGGAATTAATTTTTTTAAATTATCTATGGTCTTATTTAAAATTGCAAGTAACTGTAATGTTCATTAAGTAATTACAGCCAATAGAACATCTAGACCTCCAGGCCACTCTTAACCTCTGCAAACCTCTGTTTGTTCTTCCCAAAGTATTGTTTTGATTTTTGAAAATAGACCAGCTCTGGTATCATTGCTAGTGTAAAGGTAAAGAGAACAGTAACTCACACCCCTCTTCAACCTTTCTTAGGTGAGAGTTTTTGCCTCTTAATACTTTAACTCCAAAGTCAGACACCTTGACATGCTTTTTTTTTTTTTTTCTTCCATCTACCACCTGTTTTGACCTCCACTGAAAAGCAGCAGCTCAGACATAATTACACTGCCTCACTGTCTAACACATTTGGGAGCAGGCTGGGAGACATTGACTGGAACAGAATGAGTGATTTCCAGGCCACCTTGTCAAGTTGCCAGTCCTCTGGTGGTGACTGACAGCTTGGGAGGGAAGCTGTCCTGGGAGATGTTAGCAATTAGGTCAGTCTAGGGAAAACTCTCACAGCTTTTCCATTATCAGCCTCCAGAGTTTCTCTGTGGCTGTTGAATAACAGACTGGTTTAACATCACCTGAAAAAGGGGTGAAATTGGCCAAAAAGGCATCAGGAATGGTGTTTATAACAGTTCCCAGCTGTGGAATGCGCTCTGGTCACTTCTCAGTTTGTAAATTCCTGCTATCAGATTTACCATCCACACACCAACAGCAACCTAAAAACCTTTGGCTTTCCCTGCAGTCAGTAGGTGAAAGAAGGATTTGAACAGTTGGATCTTCCAGTACAGTAATTTTGAGATGCTTAATATTTAAGAAGAAACACCTGTTAGCAATCAAAGCAATCTGAACAGTTTTCTACAAAGATTTTGATTTTCTGTATTCTCTTGACTCCTACCAGTTATTGGAATGACTTGCCTTTTACTTTAATAACAGTTTTAACAAATGAAACAAATTATTCCTGAATTCCTTCAGCTGTTCTGTAGTCTTCTGCTGTGCAAGAAGGGGTTTGGCTGCTTTGGGCAAAGGTCTGAGTGGGCTTGGTGCTTTCATTGTGTTATTGGCAGGAAGAGCCTTTGAGGAGATTGGCATGTTGCAGGGTGATGCTGGAGATCTCCAGGTGTGTGTGGCATCTCTGATTAGTTTCTAGTGCTTCTGCTCTGGGAACACTAATGCTGCATTTCAACAGGATCAACTTATGTTTTGCAAGGTGGGAAGGAATTCTCTTGCCCTGGGAAAGCCCACTTCATGCAGAAATTACAAGATTGCTGCAGTACAACAATGCCCCACATTGCTGAACATGTTTTTTCTTAGGTATTTTCAAATAAGATGGGATTATTTTATAAGCAAAAGGGTAACTTACATGGTTTTAATGGTTGGAAAAGGGAATAATTGGATTTTCTTCAAAATACAGAGGCTCCTTTTCTAGAGAGCAGCTCTGAGATATAAAGATGATATGTATTTGTTTGAAGAGTATTATATCATTGTCCTTTTTTATACTAAAGTAACTGTACTTTGTTTTTCTCTTTTTTAGCAACTTCAGTCTCAAGCTCGGGCACTGATAATGTTTGCTGGGATGATCCCATACAGAACATCAGGAGACACGAATGCAAGACTGGTGCAAATGGAGATCCTTATGAATTAGCAGAGCAGCTTTGGCTGGGGTTGCAGCAGCCTGTGCCTGTCTTTAGTACGTTCAGAGGGCCCATGGGACCAGTGTCATTTTTGTATTCTGTATTTTTGTTGACGGAAATAAATTTCTTTGGTTTTGATATTTGTTTTTGACATTTTAATTTTCACTGATTCTTGTGTTTTTATGTTTTTATTAATTTTATTTTCAATTGGTTTACATTTAGAAATTTATTCTTAATTAGTTAATAGGCTATGCAGAAAAAAAGTCATAGCTCTGCAGTAGAGACACGAGTATGGAATTTTATAGCAGAACAGGAAATGGAGAAGAAAACTTCGATTTATTGCTTGATGTACTTACAGCTGAGAAACTTTAGGGGGTTTTGGCTGCATGTTAAGTGTTGAAAATGTGTCTGATGCCCCACTCACCCCTGTGACACTGCCATCAGTCCATCCCGTGTCTCGTGTGGCGCATGTGCTGCTGCAGTGCCCGTGAGCTCTGTGTGCTGCACACACCCTCCGTGCTGAACCAGGTGCTCACAGCCCTGGAGCTCTGCTGAAGCTTTTGCAGGAACAGCTGGGCTGGAAACAGGTATATTTTGGTAGGAGAGTTTTTTGTGAGCAACACGTGAATTTTAGTCAGTTGCATTCCGAGTGGGCCCCTGTCGAGTTCAGCAGAAGAGAGGAAGCTGAAGCAGAGAGGCCCAGGTGAGGCTGTGTTGGGTGTGGTGGATATTACTGTTGGTTTAGCAGGAAATGTGAGCACTACAAAAACAAGGGGCTTTAAAAATGGTTACCTTTAAATGTTTTGAGCTACAGTTAAATAAGAGTGAAAGCCCAAGGAGCATGTTATAGTAGAAGCTTTCAGTTTTAATATAACTGCCTATCTTTGAAAGAAATGGGAGGAATGTTGGTGGTTACTCTTGCTGCTCCCCTGCTGCTGTCTCACCCTCTTGTGTTACTGGGATGTGAGAACATGTGGTGTTTGGAATGCAGACCAGGCAGCAAAATGTAGGGGCTGATTTCAGCTTTGTATGCTAACAGCTATCATGGCAGGGAATTCATCTCCATTTTGCAATGTCTTTGTTTACTGGGATGGAGGAATATCTGACTGACATGATGACAATTTCCTAATTACTTTTTTCACCAGAAATGTTGTAGAATAAGTTTTGTCCACCTTTTGGACAGGAAGCAAAGGGCTTGCCAGCCACCCCAATCCATGTCTCTCAGCATTAGCAAACCAGCTGCTGGGTTCTCAGAGGATAGAGCTAGGGATTGTGTACAGCATGGAGTGCTCCTGTAGCATGGCCAGGATTGTCCCATCTGAAGGCTGAGGGAGACCTGGACAACACCCTGCAGGTAAAGGGGAGTTGGTGAGTTACCAAGGTGTTATTTGGGGGTGGGAGTGGGCTAGAATTGCTTAACAAACTTGTCAACAGGTGAGTGTGGAAAGCTGTATTGCCCATTAACATTTCTGGTATATTTGTGTGGAAATGCTTCTTGGCAAATCTCAGGTACGAATTGATCCCATTCCCTAGAGAACAGGCACCTTCCCTGTTGTTTGTGGAGAGCTGTGGTGGGGCCAGGGCTGCCCCAGATGCAGTCCTGCAGGATGACCCTGCTCCTGTGTTTTCCCTGCTGGTGCTCAGCCCCTGTCCCTGAGTTACTCCCAGCATGAAACCACCGCCTATACAGAGCGTCTGGCAAGTCTGCTGCACCTGTCCTCAGGCAACCACTGACCTGAGCAAGAGAGGGACAATGTTTGCTGGAGTCTGGGAAGGGTGAGAGCCACCTTCCCCACTGTAATTCCCTCTCCCTGATCTGCCATTCATGCAGGAACAGAAGTCCTTTGGGGCTCAGCTCTTAGTGCTGCTATTTCAGGACCTTGTTCTCCTGCCTCTTGCCCATCCCCTGCTCGGAAGAGCTATTGTGCTGCCTCACTGGCATGTTCTGATGTCCAGTGTTGAACCTGGGGACTTTCTGTAAGGAGTACAGTACCCTTTCTCCATCTGCCCTTTGAGGAGGCTATAGCAGGTGCTTTCTGGTGCTTCTCAGCCTTCTTGTGTGTTGGGAAAGGTGATGTCTGTATATAGTTTCCTCTCTTTGTGCTCAGTGGTTGTGATTCCAGCCTTTGGTTGCTTTTTAAGCTAATCAGAAACTGAATTATTTCATGCTTTCAAAATCCAAGATGATCCTTCTGTGATGGACAGGTGGGAAATAAACCCCAGGGAGTCCAAGTCCCGAGACTAACCCTGAAAAGGTAAGACCAGCCCTATTTCCATCAAGATAAGAGATTGTGGGTATGACAGAAAGTGCCACAGATATTTGGAGTTAATTTATTACTTGTTGATTGCCTTGTGATTTCTCCTTAGGTTTGTGCAGGTGGTGAATGTTACATCCCATCCATCTTCCCACATTCCCCAGAGTGGCAGGTTCCAGCTCAGTGCCTGAGCCTGGCTCTGGCAAACCTGCCCTTGAATGACTTCAAGGGCTTTGCTGCTTTGAGGTAGATGCTGATGCACATCCTAGTGCTTTGCTGAATAAGGCACCCCCATGGTTTTCCAGATGTCCCTGTTTTCCCTCCACCTCATGCTTATTCTGCTGGAGAGAACAATCAGCTTCTGCTCCCTCAGGTTTTGCACCATCACTCTGACTTTGCTAATTTACAAGCTTAGCCTTTTCTGAATAGCTTATGTGCTGGAAGGGGTTTTGGGGTGTCACTAAACTTATGCCTTTTGTTTGGTGTAGCCTGTTCAAAGGTGGTGTCACCATGCACTCCCTTTACAACAGGGAGTAGTGCACAGTGTGCTGCAGAGCCAGTCATGTTCACCTGAGCTGAATTCATTCTGAGTAAAAACTGACAAATCTTCTCCAAGTCAGTGGAGCTCTGCTCTTTATACACAAAGCAAGCACAAATTAAGTTTAGGATAATTCCATCTGCTTTTTCCTACCTTGATACTAATCCCTGGCATTAAAGGTCCTCCAGGTAGATGAGATGCATCTGAAGGGTGACTCATTGGTTTGAGTCAAATACAGCTGAAGCTTGTGTTGCTTCAGGAGATTAGAGGAAAAAGTGAAAAGCTGTTTGCTGTGAGAGCATGTAACAATCTTGTTCTGGAGTGGATGCAGCAGAGGCAGGCAGTCTCCAGGTCTGTGTTCCACAGTTTGTGTGGCTCTGTGGTTCTGAAACATCCACACATGCTGCAATTCCAGCACAGCAGCTCCTAAAGCTGCAGCTCCTCCAAGGGCCAAGGGCTGAGTGATGTGGTCTGGAATTACAGGGGAGTTGCAGGGAAATCTAGAAATACTCGCTGTAAACTTCTGCTCTGTTAGCTCTCCAGTAGGCAAAAAATTGGTTAAAAGTTCTGCTCAGGGTTAACCTGGTAAAAACTACACTGAGCTAAGGGAGGACAGTCAGCTCCTGTGGGGACTGGCACTGCTGAAATGTGCCTCAGTGGCCTCCTAAACACTGTCAGAAAGCTGGTGTCAGTGGGTCCGGTCTTCTCAGCTGTCTCTGTGAGGTTTTTCTAGTCCAGACAACAAAATTATTCTTTTTAAGTATTTTCACCATTACCCCAGAGTATGCTGGTCATAGTCAGGGTACTTGCCTATAGCTTACATTCCTACTCCTCTGTCTTTTCTGGGATTTCCCTGCTGAATGCAGATTCTGCATCTCAATCTGATTTTTCATTGTTTTCCTGTTCCTTGCAGGAGCTGAAGGAATTGTGTTCAGAAAAATTGAATTCAATTAACTTCTTTTGGTTTTGTTACTCTAACAACCCTTGTCACCCCAGACTCTCAAAGAAGCAAAATGTTTTCCTTGCAGCCTGGAAGAAGTAAGGGGATATTGTTAATTCCAGTTCCATGTCCCTGGGGACAGCACTCAAATACTGCCTCTGTTCATGTCCCTGTACCAGCATTTTTGTCCTCTTTCTCTCTGGGTTTGAAGTTGGAAGGATGGAGATGGTGTCTGGAAGACATGGGAGATGACCTCTGTGTTCCCACTGGGAAAGGTTACTGGCAGTTGGCTGAATAACCCTCTCTTTTCTTTTCACAGGCTTCTTTTGCTGTGGTGCTGAGAAATTGAGTCTGCTCTGCACAGTGGGTTTGCAGTGCTGAGCCCCTGCATCATTCGTGTGTCCTGTGTCACTCAGGGTGGTAGGTTCCCTCTTCCACAGGGATGGAAACAGGTCAATTAAAGCTTCATTAAACCTTTTGGAATATAACACTTTTTCAGCAGTCTTTGAAAGAAGCTGTGTAATGCACTGCACCATGCTCTGCTTAACTCGATTTTGGGTTCATTTGATGCATTTAATATCCAGAACAAACTGGGGAATCGGCTGAAAGTGAGGGAAAGCCCTGCAGAAACAACTTGGCACCTCTTCCGTGTGAGTGGAGGGGCTGGAGGAGGCTGCAGAGCTCCCGTCCCCGCCCGCCGCTCCCAGCGCCGCCCGGCCCGGTATTGTTGCTGCAGCTGGTGTTGTGAATCAGGCCGACGACAAGCGCTTCCTACAATCCGGCTATTTCACTACACCAGGGTTGCATCATACCACTCGCTTCGCTCTTCGCCCGCCTCTGGAGCCCTCCTGTGTCTTCCGGAGCATCTCTGGCTGTGCTGTGTTTAACAGACCCCCCACTTAAGAGATTGATTTGTGCTGGTTTGGGCATATCAGCGGTTTTGATGAAACAGTGAGGTTCTAAAATAAAGCCAGTTCTACTGTGTGTAGCCTGCTCGTGCATCTGCGGTGAGAGGAAGCTGGTGTCCACTTCGTGGAGCTTGTTGTGTGAGGTGCTGGGCTGAGGCCCTTTCCTCGTCCCCACCTCGCCCTTGTCCCCTCTCTCCGGGCTCCGAGGTGCTCTGCAGTGCTGCGAGGGCTGAGCACGGATGCAGACCGGGCTGCCTGCCCTCGGCTTCCCGGCTGCGCGGGGCTCGGGTGATCACGGCCCGTCTGCCCTCGCACAAACAAGGGGGCTGGAGCAAGTCCTCAAAAATCAGGTCAAAATTTGTGTGTGAATGCAAAGACAGCCAGAGGCAGCACGGCAGGCAGGTCCAATTTTCCATTAACTTGCAAAGCCACACGGAGCTGAAATTCCAATGGGCTGCCCTCGAATTTTATTGCTGGCCTTGTTTGCTGTCTTTGCTGATCTTATCTGTAACTGCTTTCGTGGCACATGTGACAGGGGCTGCGGGAGTGTAAGAGGCGCCCATCCCTCCCCCTGTCCTCCCGTGGCTGTGGGGTTATGGCCACACAGCTTCAGCTCCTGTTTTGTGTGATGGGAACAAGGGTTTAAGTGGCTTATTAACTCGGATGGGACTGGCGGCGTTCTGAGCCCTGGGGGCTCAGTGGTACCCTGTCCCTGGGTCTGGAGGGAGAGGGGTCTCTGGGACCATGGGCATCTCTGCTGCCTGGTATTGAGAGCTGCCAGCTCCCGGCCCTGGACAAGCACAGACAGACTTGCACTGCTTTGTGTGCCCTGTCTTCTCCAGCAGCCTGGAATCCGAGTCCCAGCAGGGGCATCCCTCAGATCCCTTGATGTCACACTCCCCACTTCCCCCTGGTTTCACTGTGAGATAAAGGTGCCATTCCCCTCCCCACATCCGGCCCAGCTCAATGCCACAGGCAGCATCTTGGAGACAAGCCAAGATGATTTACGAGATCTGACGGGGCTGGGGCAGTATCCCAGGGAAGGGTGAGGGTGCGTGGGAGTCTTGCTCCCTTTTTCCATAATAAATCCCTGTGAACTGAATGTTCCTGGGTTGGGGCCGGAGGCAAACTCAGCACTGCATTTGTCTGCTGATCTGTCCTTGGGACTTAATCTCAAATCCGTTATCGCTGCCCCCATCGAGTGCTGGGAGGCAGTGATGCCCATTATGGTGGTTTTGGTATCCCTTCCAGCTATTTTTTTCCCCCTGACCAGCTCGGGGTGGTTCAAGCTGATTCCTTTCCTCTATTAGCATCAGTGGTGGGTGTGTGCCGGTCACCTCGCTCCGGTTTTGCGGGGTATAAAGCCAGCAAGCCCCTCTCCACCCTGTGCCCCACCTGGCAGGCTCCTGGGCAGGGGCAATGGCCGAGCTGCCCATCCCAGATCTGCCCCCGGCCCGCTGCAGCGGCCGCTTCACCATCAGCACCCTCCTGGGCATGGAGGACGGGGGCCGGGGTCCCTACACACCCACTGAGGGGTCCAGCTGCGACAGCGTCCAGCCCACCCACCTGTCCAGCAGCACCCTCTGCACCAGGACCTTCGGCTACAACACGGTGGATGTGGTGCCAGCCTACGAGCACTACGCCAACAGCAAGGGGGTGGGCGACCCCAGGAAGGGCAGGCCCTCGCTGGCTGACCTGCACTCCATCCTCAAGGTAACAGAGGGCTTGGCTGTACCCATAGCCTCTCTGGCATCCCCTGGCCATGCTGCTGGTTCCTGCGAAGTGTCTGTGGTGGGTCACTCTGTCTCCTGCCTCTTGGTGCCATAACTGGTGCTGTGCCGACTGCACATCCCCAAGAAGGCCCTGAGAGAAGCCAGACAATCCAGCTGTTTCCAGCTGTGTGCTCAACCAGAGCATTGCCTCCAGGGCCAGCTGCCTGAAGTCCACCCTCACCTGCCTTCCCCTCGTCCCACAGCCTGACCCAGGCCGCCTTCACCCGCCGGTGTCTGACCTGCAGCAGAGCAATGGCCTGCCAGAGGCCGGGCCGGAGGCTGGGCTGGAGGAGGCAGAAGGGGAGCCAGGGAGAGACTCCGTGCCAGAACCTGTCCGCTTTGGATGGGTGAAGGGCGTCATGGTGAGTGTGACCCATCCCCCACGGATCATCCTCCTGCCCTTTTACCTCGTAAGCATTTTACCCTGTAAGCATTTTACCCTTGTTGCATTTTTCCCAATGTCTATATTTTTGCAAGCACATGTGCTTTGTGCAATTCTCTGCCCTCCTTGGTGGGGTGATTTTCTCTGAGGAACAGCAGAGCTGGCATGGTTTGGCCATCCCCAGGTGGCTAAATTCAATGCCCTGATGGCCAGTTCCCTTTTGTCCCTCCTCAGATTCGCTGCATGCTGAACATTTGGGGAGTTATCCTCTACTTGCGCTTGCCCTGGATCACCGCCCAGGCAGGAATCGGTGGGTGCTGCAGTTCACCATGGGCTGGACAGTGGCACTGGGCCCATCATCACCCAGACACCTGGGGGTGGTGGGACTCCCAGGGAAGGCTGGGGGATACACTGAAGCAATTCCCTTTCCCTGCAGCCCTGACATGGCTCATCATCCTCATGTCTGTGACAGTAACTACCATAACTGGCTTGTCCATCTCTGCCATATCCACCAATGGCAAAGTGAAGTCAGGTAGTGCGTTCCCTCCTGGCCACTCCAGGGGTCTCTTTATCCTGGGGCTGCCCCATGGATATGAACTCCTGGCATGGGCTGTGAGGTGTGGGGGAAGCAGTAGTGCCATTGGATGTTCCCTGACTCAGGAGGCACCTACTTCCTCATCTCGCGGAGCCTCGGGCCGGAGCTGGGCGGCTCCATCGGGCTGATCTTTGCCTTTGCAAACGCGGTGGCCGTGGCCATGCACACAGTGGGCTTTGCTGAAACTGTCCGGGACCTGCTGCAGGTAAGAGAGCAGCTCTGTGTCCTCTGGGTCCCAACGTCCCCCCTACCCCTCCATCCCCACCTTCTCATTGTACAACCTGTGTTGATTATCAATATTTGCCTTATCATTGGACCACTGATAATTCAACAGTGGCTGCTAAAACTCACAGAAAAACCAGTGGTTTATTAAGGAAGAGGGTTATTTCCATGTTGTGAATAGTTCCCCTTCCCCAGGAGCACAATTCCCTCATCGTGGACCCCACCAACGACATCCGAATCATCGGAGTCATCACTGTGACGGTGCTGCTGGGCATCTCCCTGGCTGGCATGGAATGGGAGGCCAAGGTAACCCTCATTCCTGCTCACATTTTTCTCTTGGGCTGATAAGACCTGTCACTGCTGGCCACCAGGCATCTGAGGAGCAGAGGATGCCTGTAGCTCCACAAAAACTGGCATGGGTTTCTCCTAATGCATTCTTCACTCTTTTTGTGCCCTAATGCCCAATGCTTCAGCTGGCTCTTTCTGGTCTGGCAGGCACAGATACTGTTCTTCCTGGTCATCTTGGTTTCCTTCATTAACTACCTGGTGGGGACAGTGATCCCAGCCACCACTGAGAAGCAAGCAAAGGGCTTCTTCAGCTACAGAGGTGGGTCCACCACAGGCTGGGGTTGCACTCAGCAGGGCCCAGTGCATCTCTGGAGCCTGGCTCTTTGCTGCAGTTTGGGGAGATGTTTGCTATGTGAAGGTGCTCCTTGCTGAGAGATGTCATTAAAAGCACAGTGTCCCCTCCCATGGGGTCCCTGCCATCAGCACTATGCCCCCAGCCAGTGCTGAGGTGCTTTAGCCAGGAAAAAAGTAGCCAAGAGGCCTTAAATGCTTCTCCTCTGCTTCCTCCCCAGCTGATATCTTTGCTCAGAACTTTGTGCCCAACTGGCGTGGACCTGAGGGCTCCTTCTTTGGCTTGTTTTCCATCTTCTTCCCATCTGCAACCGGTATCCTGGCTGGGGCCAACATTTCAGGTGACCTGAAGGTGGGTTGTGACTGTTGCTGCCTGAGCCAGTGGCTCTCAGGACTCAAGCCCTATTTTCCCTGGGGCTTTCATTTTGATCCAGCCGTTAGACTTTATTTATTTCTTATGGAAAATTTGGGCTCAGCCAGGAGATACTCTGTGGCTTTGTGATACAGTGAATTAAAATTCCTCCTGTACAGCAGCCAGCCACAAATAAGCTGTCTACATTAGCACTGCTGCTGGAAAGCTGTCTTACATATCTCTGCAACTCCCTTGGGCAGGATCCTGCCGTGGCCATCCCCAAGGGCACCTTGATGGCCATCTTCTGGACCACCATGTCCTACCTGGTGCTTTCTGCTACCATTGGTAAGAGCACATCCTCAGGTGCAGTAGGTGAGGGGGCTGGGTGGGTGGGCTGGTCCCTACTCAAAATGGGTGGCCTGGAGGATGCAGGTGTGTAGGAGCCAGGAGCAAGCTGTGGACACTGGCATTGATATTCCAGTGTGAATGCCACAGGTGCCAAACCTTGTTCCTACCCCTACGTGGAGAAAAGTCATCCTGGGTGGACAGTGGAGCTCATGGCATTGCTCAAAGCCCTATAGCAGGGACTTGGGAGTTGTCACGGGCAATGGGATGTGGGGCTGGGCTTCCTGAAACTGTGGAGAGGTGCCAGCCCTGCTCTAGCCCTGTGTGTCCCCCCAGGTGCCTGTGTGGTCCGAGATGCCTCAGGCAGCCTGAACGACAGCGTGGCCGTGGGCTCGCTGGGCTGTGAGGGACTGGCCTGCAGCTTCGGCTGGAACTTCACCGCCTGCACCCAACAGCAGAGCTGCCGATACGGGCTCAGCAACTACTACCAGGTACTGCTCAGAACCATGACCAGCCCCTGTTCCTGCTCCTGGCCAGGTTTGTGCTGCAATGGATGACTTTCCCAGGGCAGCTGCGTGCCTGGCACCTCCTTGCCATCCTGGGGGGCACCCATGCTCTTGAAACAGCCATTTTTTTAACAGGAAGGCACCAGGGAGTGGGCTTTTGGATATGGATGGACTTTGCTGCCTGGATAATGTTAAAGGACATGCAGCAGGATGGGGCCTGGGGCTGGAAATCCCTCAGGGTTGGGGTGGAGGTTGGTGCACCAGAGATGCTGGGGTTCCTGATCCCCTGGTTTTCATGCAGAGCATGAGCATGGTGTCTGGATTTGGCCCCCTCATTACAGCAGGAATCTTTGGCGCTACCCTCTCCTCAGCGTTGGCCTGCCTTGTCTCAGCCCCCAAAGTCTTCCAGGTGAGGGGGTGGTGTCTGCATGCCCCAGCTCCTCTCCCTGAGCTCAGCAGTGGGTGATGCTCCTTGGTGCAGGGTTCTGCATCCGTGAGCAGCCCTGGGGCAAGGAGGATGCTGCCATCAACACAGAGCAGTTCAGCCCTTGCTCTTAGGGATGCAGGAACCACCATGGCACTGCCATCCCACGTCCCTGGCAAAGCCTGCTGTCCCCACTGTGTCTCTCTTTGCAGTGTCTCTGCAAGGACCAGCTCTATCCTCTCATTGGCTTCTTCGGGAAGGGCTATGGGAGGAACAGCGAGCCCATCCGTGGCTACATGCTCACCTACGTCATTGCCATCGGCTTTATCCTCATCGGTAGGTGCTTGCTGCCCCAGCACCCTCCTGCAGTTTGCCACCAGCAGGGTGGCTCAGTCCCCACCACTGACAGCTCACCCTCTTTCTCCTCCTCCCACAGCTGAGCTCAATGCCATCGCCCCCATCATCTCCAACTTCTTCCTCTGCTCCTACGCCCTCATCAACTTCAGCTGCTTCCACGCCTCCATCACCAACTCCCCAGGTGGGCTGTGCCGTGCCACGCCGTGCCCTGCGGCGGCCGGCTCCGCGTCCGGCTCCTGTCCCGGCAGCGGCCGCTGTGTGTGTTTGCGTGCAGGCTGGCGACCCTCCTTTCGGTATTACAGCAAGTGGGCTGCACTCTTTGGAGCTGCTGTCTCAGTGGTGATCATGTTCCTGCTGACCTGGTGGGCAGCCCTCATTGCCTTCGGGATCGTCATCTTCCTCCTGGGATATGTCCTCTACAAAAAGCCAGGTGGGTGGTGGTAGCCTGGCAGCAGCGGTGCCCCAGAAGGTGTCTGGCCCTGCTGCTAATCCATCTTCCCTGTGCAGATGTCAACTGGGGCTCCTCCATGCAAGCCAGCTCCTACAACATGGCCCTCAACTACTCAGTGGGGCTGAGTGAAGTGGATGAGCACATCAAGAACTACAGGCAAGGGCAGCTCATTGCAGTGCTGGGCATGGAGGGAGTGGTATGAAGAGCCAGATCCTGCCTCTGGTTAACCCAGGGAAGCATCATGCCCATGGCCACATCCTCACCACCACCCTCAGTAACCAGGAGCTACAGCAAAATGTGTCTGTCTCCAAAATCCGATGTCTGTGCCATGTAAGGTAGAAAACTGGGCAAAGCCTGCCCTCCCTGTACCAGGCAGACACAGACACATTGGTGTCATCTGATATAAAAAGACCAAAGAGTGAGACTGGACCCTCAAGCCACATATTATTTTCTCATTCTAAAGATGCTCCCTATAGTTGCCACTGGCCAAGCATGAGAGAAGAAACATGGCTCATTCCAAAAAGGCTGGATGCCTCCAAAGTACTGTTCCTCACTCCCTTTTTCCCCTGCCTGCAGACCACAGTGCCTGGTGCTGACTGGCCCACCCAACTTCCGCCCGGCACTGGTGGATTTTGTGGGGACCTTCACCAAGAACCTCAGCCTGATGCTCTGTGGCAATGTGCTGATTGTGAGTCACCTGCAGAAGCTGGTTGGTTCCTTGTCCTGGGGGCTCTGGCCACCAGTGGGTGGTGGGCTGGGAAATCCAGTTGTATCCTGGATTTCCTGTGGACACTGGCATTGATATTCCAATGTGAGTGCCACAGGTGCCAAACTTTGTTCCTACCCCTACATGGGGAAAAGTCATCCTGGGTGGACAGTGGAGCTCATGGCATTGCTCCATAGCAGGGACTTGGGAGTTGTCACGGGCAATGGGATGTGGGGCTGGGCTCAACCTCACAGGGTGGAGGTTGAAATGTGCCCACTTGTGTGCTGCTGGATGATGAAATGTGTCAACTGGAAGCCTCTCTGAGTTGTTAAGCAATATTGGTGAAGCATCAGGATGTCCCTGTGGGCTTATGGCTTCCCTTTGCCAATTAATTGGGGAAGATTTGGAAGGATGAAGTAGTTGCTCAGAGGACAGGGGATCCTGCAGCCCTGAAGTCTCCAGAGCAATTGGGTGCAGTAAGAACCAGCTCATCTGCACCCACAGGACTGTTGGGATTGTGTGCACTGGCTGTTGACTCCCTGGATTCACTGGTTTTCTTGGCTGTGATTGCAACCTCCCATGTGTGCAGTGGTTACATCCACCTCTTGCCAATGATTTGGGAAGAGATGAGCTAGAAGTCCTTGGTGGCAAGACTTGTTGCAGTTGGAAGGGGCTGCCCGAGCTCCTGCTCCTGATTCCTGCAGGGACCACGGAAGCAGAAGATGCCGGAGTGCCGTCTGATGGCAGATGGCCACACTAAGTGGCTAATGAAGAGGAAGATCAAGGCTTTCTACACGGATGTGGTGGCTGAGGATTTGAGAAGTGGTGTCCAAATGCTCATCCAGGTACAGCCTTCATTGGCCTTCCAGCAGCAGGGTCCCTCCTCTTTGTCACAGCTTGGGGAAGCTCTGACCCTCCTCCACGATCTCCAGGCACCCCTTTGTGTTGCTCCCCCATGGAGTGGTCTGACACCACCTGTGTCCGTCTGTCCCTGCAGAGGGGTCTCATGGGGACATCTATCCATAGGCTGCTGGCCTTGGGAAGATGAGACCTAACATCTTAGTGCTGGGCTACAAGAGGAACTGGCGGACGGCATCTCCACAGAGCTTGGAGGACTACGTGGGCATCCTGCAGTACGGCCACACCAGCTCCTCCACCTCTCGGGGACACTGGCACCTGGTGGTGGCCCCACTGTCAGCTGTGGTCACGTGCACAGGGTCCAGCTGGGCTGACAGTGCACCCTCCATTAACTGCCTTCTCCTCCCTCCTTCCAGCGACGCGTTTGATTTCAAGTATGGCGTGTGCTTAATGCGGATGAAGGAAGGGCTGAATGTTTCCCGAGTGCTGCAGGCACATGGTAAGTGGTTTTGGTCGGCCAGGGATGCACAGAGACATGGAGTTGTGGGATGTGCCAGCCAGCACCATGTCCCCAGACAAAGGCCACAGTTCTGGCAGGACATCACTCCTGTGCTGGGATCAAAGGGGATGAGGACAGTGAGGCACTGCTGTGCTGCCCTTGCTCTTCTCCTCCCTCCTCAGTTAACCCCACGTTCGAGGCAGCAGAGCACCCCGAGAATGGCACTGGCAGCAGAGCAGCCCCAGGCACAGGTAGGTTGGTCCTGGCTTGTGACTGCCCAGAGCATCCCCAGCTCTGAGGATTATTTTGAAGGCAGGGTGGGGGTTTCAAACACTGATGGGGAGTAGGGCTGGGACCAGGAAGAAGTGATGCCTTTAATCTGTGGCTGGTAGTGCCCTTTGCTGACACCAGGGCCCTCTTGCCCCAGCAGTGGACCCCACTGCCTTGGCCAGTGAGCAGCAGGCGAGCACCATCTTCCAGAGCAAGCAGGGCAAGAAGACCATTGACATTTACTGGCTCTTTGATGATGGAGGTAACCTTCACCCTCCATCTGTCCAGATAACGTGAGCCCAGCACTTCCACTGTGGTGCCCAGGAGGGCTCAGTGCTGCCAAATGGGCCAGGGCACCAAGGAAGCACTGGTAAGCCTGGGGGTCCCTGCTGCATCTCTCACCGGGTGTTTTGGGGCCAGGTCTCACGCTGCTCATCCCCTACCTCCTGGGCCGCAAGAAGCGGTGGGGAAAGTGCAAAATCCGGGTGTTTGTCGGCGGGCAGATCAACAGGATGGACGAGGAGAGGAAGGCGTAAGTGCTGGTGGCCACTGCACCTCTTAGCCACTTGGGCACTGCCACTGTCCTGGGGGTGGTGACACAAGCTGATTCCCATCCTGCTGAGCCCTCCCAGCTTTGCCATAATGGGATCTGGGAGCTCTGACCTCGCTGCTTTGCCTCATTTATCTGGAAATCAATGTGGCTGCAGAGTGGGAAAACCCAAAGTGCAAACTGAGGCCAGCAGCAGGGTTCTCTGTCAGAGCTACTATTCCCTGCTAACTTTGGGAAAATGTGTCCTTTTCCCTCCATTAGGATTGTCTCTCTGCTGAGCAAGTTCCGCCTCGGCTTCCATGAGGTCCACATCCTTCCTGACATCAACCAGAAACCCCGGCCAGAGCAGTAACCACCCCCCTTCCCTTCCCTGTGCCCCCACAGCACCCCCAAACCTGCCCAGACCCTCTTCCTTGGCACTGTCTGCTTGTGTTGCAGCATCAAGAGATTTGATGAACTCATCGCTCCCTTCAGGCTGAACGATGGCTTCAAAGATGAGGCCACAGTGAATGAGATGAGACAGGGCTGTCCCTGGAAGATTTCTGATGAGGAGGTCGATAAAAACAGAGCCAAGGTAGCACCAGTGCCAGGGGAGCTCCTGCAAAGGGTCTCCTGCTTTTTAGACAAAATTTAGTCTTTTTCTGGAAACCATTATTTTGTGTTTCTCAATGCTCCTTGCTCCACAGTCACTCCGACAAGTGAGGCTGAATGAGATTTTGCTGGATTACTCGCGGGATGCAGCACTCATAGCCATGTAGGTGCCAGTAATGCCCTCACACCCGTTTCTTGCCCCATGGGAATGGTCCCTCGGGACGTTCACCCCTCCCTGGGTGGGGAGGTCCTGCACAGACACCCTAATGCTGTGGTGACAGTGCTGCACCACAGGGTGCAGGAAGACACCAAGGGCTCCAGCTTGGGTTCTGTCGGGTGGGAGGATGTGGTGTTGCTCCTTTTTAGGGAAATAACCTGCAATGGACTGAGAAAGGGGCCGTGGCGGGGCTCTGTGCCGGCCCCGCCTCACGCTCCTCGGTGTGCCGCAGCACTCCGCCCATCGGCAGGAAGGGCCGCTGCCCCAGCTCCCTCTACATGGCCTGGCTCGAGACGCTCTCCCAGGACCTGAGACCCCCCATCATCCTCACGCGAGGAAACCAAGAGAACGTGTTGACCTTTTACTGCCAATAAAACCTCCTGGATTCCTGATGACTTGGGATGTGAATTTTTCAGGCCAGTTTTGGTCCTGGACCATGCTCCTCTGGGAGTCTGGGGAAGCAGTGAAGGCATGGTGATTACCAGCCCTCTGCAAATGCCCGCCAGGCACAGCTGCCACCCTCTTACAAACACTTGTTTGGCCCATCTCAGGCTCTGTAGGTTGTACATCGATAAACAGCACTGCAGTGCTGGGGTTAGCCAGAGCCAGGCAGGAGAGTTGTGGGGTCCTGCACCTGCATGCCCAGGAGAGCCCAAGGGGCGTGCAGGGACTGAACGCTGGCCACAGCAAAGCCACTGGCCCAGGGTGGGAACAGCCCCAGGGGCAGGGAGCAGGTCAGCACCGAGCCTAGGGGCTGCAGGGCCCCAGCATGTCTCCTCAGGGACAGGGACAACAGCTAAGCCTGTCCCCAACAACTGAGCAGCAGTGAGCTGTCACCTCAGACTGTGGTGCCTGGCTGCAGATGCAGGTCCAGCTCCTAATGCAGACAACATTTACCACCAGAAGCAGGACATTTCTGGTGCAGATGGCCCCAAGCAAAGCAGGAGTGCAGCTCATTTGCAAAAGCACAACCCAGGCCCCGTTGTCATGCTGCAGAAGAAACACACGACATTCATTCACTTCAAGAGTTACAGAATTTACTGATAATCACCACCAGGACTAAGAGTGTCAGTAGAAAAATAAAATGTACAGACTTTTCAATCATACAAAGATTTGTTCATGACAGCTGCAGCTGTGAGTGAGAGGAAGCTGGGTGGGGGCAGGGGGGATGTCACGAGCCTCAGCATAGGCGGGTGTTCCCCCAGGGCAGGCACCTACTCCAGAAGGTGTTTCCTCAACCAGCACACTGGCTGGGCTCCCCAGCAGAGGCTCACAGCACTGCTGAGCCCAGGACCCTCAGTGTTGATGTTTTTGCCAACTCTTTGCAGTTTTTGGCAAGTTTGACTGAGCAAAGTCTACCAATACCTGATGAAAATTGAAGGGATTCCTCCACATGCCTCACTTGGAATAAAGGAATGGAAAGGGAAGGCCAAACCAATGAGGGGAGGAAACTGCCACCAGTACTTCAGCTGCCATCTGGTGCTTCAGCTCAAGACTACTCCTCCTTTCTGTTTAGCTCTGGTTTTACTGGAGAGGGAGGTTGCCAGCAGCAGCCAGTGGAGTAAAGGATGCTCTGTGAGCACCAGGGTGACACAAAGAACTTGCACTTCCTGTGCTCATGTGTCAAGACAAATCAGCTGATTGTTCACCTTTTATGCAAGAATTCCCTGAAAATTTCAAAGCATCCAGGCATAGAGAGACATTGCCAGCTCCAAACAGGGTCAAGCTGCCAGCTCTTCAAGTAAACCAGAACCCTCTTAAAACAGACTCTCAGAGATCCCAAGGGATAGAAAACTGGAAGTTTTCCGTTCACCCAGCACTGAGTGACTTCACTGAGCAATTTTTCACTTGTTCTGAGCCCTGTAAGAGCCCCATTTGTGTCCTGCACCCCTCAGCCCTGCTCCTGCAAGGAAACCTCCTCTTGCTGTAGCACGGGGCACATGGATAAAGTGCTTTCTCAGTTGCAATCAGCTTAATGGCTATTGAGTGGTGCCAGGCACCAGTGCAGGGTAAAGCAGAGCACAGCAGGCGCTCAGGACATTGGTTTCTGGTGTCACCTGAAAGGTAAAGCCAGACCTACCCTATTCAAATTCCATACTATTAATACTTTTAATCCATCCAGGAACACACAGGATAATTCCTGTAAATTAAACTGTGCACTCTGTACACATGCTGAAATACAAAGTGGGAAGAGGGAAAAGAAAGAAAGCTTATTCCTCCTTTTTCATTGTTGCTGCCCTGGCAGGAAGACTGGCCCTCCACAAGCAGCACAGCACACACAGGGCTCTCCACAGATCCACAGTTTAGTATATGTTACACCACTTGGACCTCACCACCTAAGGAGGAGGATTCACATTAAATTATTTCCTAAACTGTGTATCTATATTCCCTGAATTAACATAGGCTAAAATTTAGAGTAATCTCAATTAGTAGCTCCTGCAAAACACCTCTCACCACTGACAGACCACTGTCCAGGAGTCTGTGCATAGAGAACCCTGTTGAAGGATCACAGAATCAATTTAGCTGAGAAAAGCTCTCTAAGATCCAGTCCAGCCTTTGACTGGTCACCACCTTGTCATCCAGACCATGGCACTAAGTGCCACGTGCAGTCATTCCAGCACTGAGGACATGGGCTCATGGTAGATAAATGGCCCTAGAAAATGCTGCAGGTACAAAAGGAACTGATTTGGAAACCAGAGGAATTCAGTGACGACACAGATGGGAACTGTCCCCTGAAAGGCTGGACACAGACAGTGCTTTCCCTCTGCAGCCCACACGGTGTGAGCTGGGTGCAAACACAGACCACAGCAAACCCCTAGGGGTGCCTGCACTGCCCAGCCACATCTCTGGAATCCAACCTCAGCTTCCCCAAAGAAGCAAGCCCCAGGAAGCTCCCAGTTAGCTGCTCAAGTGCCCCAGCCATGCAGCACAACGCCGGGCACAAGTGCAGAGCTACCAATTAGTTAAAAGTCACTTAAAACCAAAACAAACTAAAACAATTCATGAGGAGACAGTACTGCCTGTGGAGAAGGGCTGATGTGGGGCTGTGTTCACAGGGACACAGGAATCACCCAGGCTCCTGCCAGGAGCCTTGCAGCTCTCCCAGCCCCCAGCATGCTGTTGGCTGGATGCTGAACACGTGGCACACTGGGGACACCCAGGTGACAGCCCAGCCTGGCCATGCAGCTCTCAGCAGCAGGGATTTTATCCAAGCTGGCCAGTGCCACTTCCAGATCAGTGCAGACACCCAGCTCCACCACACCAACACGAACAGCATCAGCAAGCCAAAGGAGAACAGGGTTGTTTGAAAACACAAGTCTCCTCCAAAGCCTGAGGAGAGCTGTGCACGCCCACATGCACACCTGGGATTTCTGGAGTGCCCATTCCACTCTGCTTCACCTCTGGGCAAAACATTCACAGGGCCAGAAGAGCTTTGCTGCAATAAAATTCACAAAATCTTTTTTATACCAGTCATTCACAGCCAGAGCTCCCAGACACAAATCTGCACTCTCATCCATCTGAAATGAGTTCTCCTTTTGCTGCTCCCAAATCCACTATGGCTATGACCTGGTATTAAGAAGTTTGGGCCAGGAATAAAACAATTTTTTAATTTAAAAACTGACATTAAAAGAGCTTCAGGTTCACTGAAAACCAAGCAACAAAGTGGTGAGTGAGCTCTGAGGACACTATGTCACTCTGGCCCTGTTCCCAGCACAGCTGGTGTCACATTTTAGTCTCATCCTGTTACTACAATTCATCACTGGTGAAAGGTACCCAGGTCTCCTCCTCTGGTGGCCATTTTCCTACCCTCCAGAGAAATAAAGTTTCACTTGGCACTTCATGTTACCAAAAAGTAACAAAATTCACAATTTTAAAATTTCAAGCCAGGCTGGAGGCAGGAGCGAGCTGTCCCAATCCCTTAAATCAGCAGGAGAAACACAAGGCTGGAGCTGTGCCCCCTGTGATGTGTTCTGAGGCAGCAGGTGCTTTGCTCCCCCTCTGGTTTGTGTTCTCCAGCCTCTCCAGAGGAGCTACAGAGTGGCCAGAATGCGCAGGAAGGAAACCACCACCACACAGAACGTCTGGCCCACGCCAAAAATGAGCGCCTCAAAGGGAATCATTTTTTTCCCCGCAGCTCTGTAAACTCCAGCAATGGCAGCACCTGTGGAGAGGGGGGAAAGGCGAGAGGTGAGCGTCAGACAGGCTGCTCTGCACAGGGATGGAGGGAGAGCCTCGGGATGTGAGGCTGGGGCAGAGAACAGCGGGGTCTGAACCTCTCCCTGCTCACCAGCAGGCAAGAATGCTGGGCTGGGGATGTCTGAGAAACCTCAGCCAGGAACCAGTGCTTGCTGCTGGCAATGGGTGAACTGCTGCTGAAACTCTGCTGAGGCCTCCAGCAGGTGTGGGGATTGGGGTGGTTTGGGACATACCCTTGTCACAAGACCCCCCACCCACAGCCCACAGGCTGCAAACGTTACCCAGTTCTGGGCACTGACACCAAACCTCGGAGAGATTTTCCTCCAGGTGCTCAGAAATGTGAAAGCCCCCTTGGGTCTGCACCCCTTGGTATGCCCGATGCAGGGCTCGACACGGGGCATGGTCCCACCCTTTGAAACGTGGGGCAAGGGGGAAATAAAGCCAGAACGTCAATCTCCATCCCGGGGAACACCGCCGTTCCACGCGCTCCCTAAGGCAACCTCTATGAGCCCAGCCCCCGGCCGACAGCGCCGGGCACTTGCCGTACTTGTGAGGGTGCCGGCGGTGATGGGTCCCACGATGCCCATCAGCAGGACGCTCACGGACATGAACCTGCCGTACTTGTGGTGCCGGAGCGTGAAGAGGGCAAGCAACGCGGCAGGGACGTGGAAGGCAAGGGAGGAGACGAGAGCCCACAGGAAGACGCCGTACCACATCTCTGCGGAGAGAAGGGCTGTGAGGGCGGCCGGCGGCCCGCGGCCCGCAGGCCTCCAGCGGCCCCGGCGGGCGGACGCCGCTCCGAGCGGGGAGGTACCTGGGAAGGTGGAGAGCGGGCTGGAGTAGGTGGTGGTGCCATTGCCCACGCGGGGCACGAGGCGAAGGCTGAGGATCTGCTGCAGGAGCCCCCCGCCACCGCCGCCCGATTCGCCGCCGTCCATCCCCGCAACCGCCCCGCCGCCATCCGCTACCGCCCCTTCCGCCCGTCCCCTTCCGCCCGCCGCAGCCAATGGAAAGCGTTGTAAGATGATAGACAGGGCTCCTGACCAATCAGCGCTGCCTCCGGGAAGCCGGGCCCCGCCCTGACCCCGCGCTGCCATGGGAACGGCTGTGGGCCGTAAGGAATGCTGGGAGCACCCGGCGGGGCTGGCGGGACGCTCTGGCCCGCTGGAGGACTCTCGTCTCTCCTCCCCGTGCGCGGCGCCGCCTCGGAGGCGCGGCTGTTCTTCCTGTCCGCCAGGGGGCGCTCCGCGGGCGGCAGCGGCGCTCTGGGCGGCGGTGGAGGGAGCAGCGAGGCGGCGGGGCCGGGCCGCACCATGTCGGGGTCGGAGTCGGAGCAGGAGCAGTACTCCTCGGCCGAGGATGACGACTATGTGCCCTCAGGTGAGTGGCGGCGGGCGGGAGCCGGCGCTCCCGGCGCTCCCGGCGCTCACTGTATGTGCTTGCAGGTGCGGAGTACAGCGAGGATGATGAGAGCGAGCTGGTGCGGGAGGAGGAGCCGGCGGACAGCCCGCGGCCGCCCCGCGGCAGGAGGAGCCCCCGCCGCCCCGCCAGCAGGTACGGCCGCTGCGGTGCGGCCCGGTGCCGCCGCTGGTACGCTGAGGGGCGGAGGGAACTGGAAACGCTGCTCTGCATTCCGGTTTAGCGGCAGGAGCAGAGAACCTCGGCCCCGGCAGACAACGTGCCTGAAAACCCTCCCCAGCAGGAGTTGTTTATATTGAGCTTTTTCAGTGCAAGGCACGCACATACGGGGTTTATCACGTTGATATAAATATATACATGCTTTAGTTGAGGTTGGTTGCTGTCTAGCCCAGGTTCTCCTCCCCTCCTGGCTCCTGCATTATCCCAGAACCACAGGACCCTGGAATGGTTTGGGTTGGAAGGGACCTTAAAGACCACCTTGTTCCACCCTCCTGCCATGGGCAGGGACACCTCCCACCAGACCAGATCACTCAAATCTCCATCCAACCTGGCCTTGAACACTTCCAGGAATGGAGCAGACACTGGCCAACCTGTGCCAGTGTTTCAGCACATTATATACTCACAGAAATGCATGCAAAGGGGCCAGTTCACTTCAGGGGCACTGCCTGCATCAGTCTCACTGTATTTTCTGAGCAGCAGCATCTTTTAATAAAATACATGCAGGTTGAGAGAAAACCTCCCAAATTGGATGTGTTAGTAAAGATATGAAATATTATGTTGCTTCACCCAGTCTTACGGTTCAGCTCTGGAATAGTGTTGCAGCAGCTCCATATACATTTTTTCTTCTTTTTTGGCATCTGCTTTCAGGAAGAGGAAGAAAGGTGGTCTCTTGCTAGAGGCAGATGAGAAAGAGGAAGAAAAGGCCCAGCAGAATGGAGAGGAGCAGAAAGAGGAGGAAGTGGATAATGTAGAGCAAGTAGAAAGAAGCAGAGAAGAAGAAGAAAAAAAGAAAGAGGATGCTCTTTGGGCCAGTTTCCTCAGTGATGTAGGACAGAAGCCCAAAGCTGTGGCTGCCACACAAGGGACACAAATCAAGAAGGTAACGGGGGCCTGGGCCTGCACCCAGGGAGTGTGGGAAGGGCCTGAAGGTTTAGAGCAGCCCCCTTGCTTCTGGCTGGTACCAGGTGTTGGACAGAGCTGGGAAGAGGCTGGGGTTGCCCCTGCCCCCTCTGCTTTGTAAGGCTCACATCCCCTGATGGGCCAGACTGCAAGGTTCTGCTTTCCTTCCAAAAGTGGAGGTGGTGCTGCTTTTGGAGCTATCTGTCAACATCTTAGAGAGTCCTACACAGCTCTGTTGGCTTCCCTTCCTGGTCCTGGATGCCTCTTTTGACACAAGAATGATGAGCTTTGGTCTGAGTTGTGCATGTGGGCACAGCTCTCCCCAGGGCTTGTGCTTTTCCTGATGCTTAAAAGAAAAAAAAAGAAAAAAAAAAAAAGGAGCCTTTGTATGTGTGAGTGGGGAAACAAAAGGGGTCTGTGCTGAGCTCTCTGTGCTTCCATCCTCGTGGAAGGGGTCTAGAGGGTGCTGGATGTTGCACATTTATAGCAAGATTGAATCTGGCTTTCTTGTGTCCTTTGTAAGCCCCAGTAAGGTGTTCTCAGTGTGCAGAGGTTTTTCTGGAGAGAGAATTCTGTGTGTGGCAGCTGTTTGAAAGGATTTGGTTCTCAGCAAAACCAAGTGCATGTGTTTCCCTGTCAAAACCTTTCATGCTTTAGGTGGTAGAAGGGAAGAACATACCACAACTGAGCCTCTGTTGCTAGAATTGTCAGTTTGGGGTTTTTTAGATGGCCAAAATAAATGTTCAATAACAGAAGACTGGAGTCTGCCTGGTGAGTACA
Organism: Hypocryptadius cinnamomeus; assembly: GCA_013400635.1. NCBI lineage: Eukaryota > Metazoa > Chordata > Aves > Passeriformes > Zosteropidae > Hypocryptadius > Hypocryptadius cinnamomeus. Next base: position 37,363 of record VYZP01042018.1, on the reverse strand, counting down.
GTTCTGACTGTGTGAAGCTTCTTTCTGTGACTGTTGGGAAGTTGTGGAGCAAGTACAGCTTTGTAGTATTTGATTGCAACTTTTGGAGGGAGAGTCCTTTCCTCTTAGCCCTCCTGCTTCTCCTTATTACTGACTGAGCAGCTGGGGTGGTTACTTGTAGAGTCAGAGGGAAGAAGAGAAGTGAAAATTTTCTTCTAAGCAGTTCTACTTTTATGGGCAGCTTGCTAAAATGTGAGATGTCTTTGAAAGTTCCTCCATAGCCTGGAATAATTCATGGAGACATGCAGTTCCTCTGTTCTCTTTGTGAACTTCTTGGGCTCACATTGCTTTCTAGAAGATTTCTGTGGTGTGTGGTTGATTTAGACCAAGAATTTGGGGTTTGCTTTGGTAGCTTACAGTGGTTGAGGCTTTTTATGTATCCTTTTAGCAGCTGTAGCTGTGACTGAGTAAATTAAGAGGCATTGTTGACAAATAGCTTGATGAAGATTTTTCCTTCTCAAGTAAAAGAGATGTTATTGACAAGTAGGGAGATCAGCATTGCTTTTTCTGCTGATGAGTTTTGTTGTTCTCTATTCTTGAGTAAAAATAAACATACTTTAATGGAATTCACCTTGGCAGCTTTCCTGCTTGGTGGTGTTTAGTTTGAGAGAACCAAATCTCCAGGCTTTTGCTTTCTTCTTGAACCACTGCAATGTATTCTTGCTCCTTCCTACATTCATTATAATTTCACTTCTTGTTTTAGTTTGTTTTGATCCTAGAGCTTCAATGACAGCCTGGAACCAAAATGGGGAATTTTCATTCTGGTGGAATGAAATTTATTTATTTCTTTTATCTTGTCTGTGGGTGACTTGCTTTGACCACCAGTCTAAATTGCAGTGCTGCCCAAGGTCTGTGTTGGGCCCTCGGCCCTTTGGAGTAATAATTTGGCTTGGCACCACAAATGCATTATTTTGCTTTCTCCTTCATGTATTTTGTAGACTGAAGAAGAGAACAGTGGGAATAAGCCTCAGGAGAAGCCAAAAGATTCAGGAAAAGTGACAATCACCAAAACGTTCGATTTTGCTGGTGAGGAAATCAAGTAAGTTGGCAGATGTGATGTGTCCATTGTGGGCTCAGTGCAAACTGAGTGCTGCTGTGCTGGGGACAGGCTGGAGCTGGGCTCTGAGGCACAGAGGGTCTTCTTTACACTGTTTTTTTCTTTTATTGTGAGCACATACAGATCTCAGGGAAAAAGAGGCCACGATTTTCCTGCAGAGCTGCAGAGTATCCTTATATGCAGACCTCAGTCTTTACTCAACTTCATAACATTCATAATTGTAATTCAAATTCACTTAGGCTTCCCCATCTGGCCAGTGTTTATAATGGTGGCAGAGCTCCCTGGTGGCACTGTCACTGGAAGGTTGAGACAAGGAAGGAAGCACATCTGGCCCACAAGGATGAGGGTAACACATTTTACTCCTTCAGCCTAGTCCAGGTTCTGTGCTGTGGGCACAGATATTGGCTGGCACTTTCCCTGGTGATGTTCACAATCCACAAAAAGATTTGGAGGCAGTAAGAGATGTTTTGCTGAGCAGACTAACAGCTGAGTGCTTTTGCCTCTGAAACACCTGCAGCAAAGGGGATGGGCTGGGTAAAATCATGCTTCAGGCTGTTTGGCTTACAAGAGGCCTCTGAGGCTGTGCTGCAAGAAGGGCCAGGTGTTTTATGAATGCATAAGAGCAGAACTGAGGGGCCTGGCTGAACCCACCTGAAATCTGACTGCCCTGTGAACTGCTGGTTCTTATCATGGGGGATTTTATTTATATGTAGCAGTAAACCTGGTTTTGTCAAACTAGCTTGGCCTGTTCCTGTGACAGCAGAGGGCAGCAGTTCCCAGCAGTAACACTCGCCCTGGAGGAGGAGGCAGAGCTGGGGCTTCTGCTGCTCTTGCTTTTCGTCTTAGCACTGCTGCCTGAGCTGTTTGAAAAATCTGAGGAGAGCTGTGAGCCATAGTAGGGACTTTGCTACTTCCCTGGGCAAGCCAGAACATAGGAATACCCCTCGTTTACTGTCCTTTGGAACACTGGTTACCTTATGTGAACAGAAGTTGTTCAGGGCTTCTAAGATGCTGATTTTATGCTTTTGACACCAGTATCTTATCTGTGGTTTCTTAAGAACTGTAACTAAGAAAAAGACATATTTTCCTGCACCAGTTGCTTTTCTAGTGTCTTTTGTACTGTTCAGTGCTTACTCTTTCTCTTGGGAAACTTCTCTTGGGAAAACTAGAGGAATCTCTAGAAATTTCTACCAGTTTTTGATGAAATAGGCAATAACTGGAGCCTGGGTGACAATGAGACTTTAATTCTGCAAACCCCAAGGCTAATGCATGGTTTGTTTAGTTATTATATCAGTTGGTTACAGAACCAGCAACAGAAGGTTTGTAGTGAGGTCTGGAGCACTGTTTTCTGCTGGTACCAGAGTTACAACAAAGTTACGTTCTTGAGCTCTTTGATAACAGAAAAACCCTTCAGTGTTTTTTGCCCCCTTGATCTTTGTGATATGCAGAGCTGATTCTTTTATGTTTGCTACATCTTGCTTCTTTAAATGGGTTACCCTGTTAGCTGTGGGTAGGGTACAAGGTGTACTTGTTACTCACAGCTGCTGGTACTTTCCCCTAATGGCAGTAGGGCTGCCAGGGGGCTGTTCTTTCTTCAGACTAGCAGGAGGTTGTCTTTGCACCCCCCCAATGTCTGCAAATGCTCTGAATACCAAGCACTGATTTCCTTGCCTGGGGAAGCAGCTGGCAGATTGATGCTTATAAAAGGCCACCACACGGTAGTTTTGTGTGTGTGTGCATTTCTGGACTGAAGGAACTGAAATGAGAGCTGTCTCTGTTGCTCGCCTTTCTAAATGGTTTGAGGCTACTGTTGAGTGTTGCTCTTTTGAAACCTTGAGAAGAATTTAGATCAGTGTTTAAGCAGTGAAAGATTCAGGGCACAAATTTTGCCAGTCTGCTCACTGAAGCTCTTAACAGAAGATCATTTAGCCCTGATCTCCTGTTGCAGAACAATTTATTTTCTCCTGTAAGAAGATGGTATTATTTTTCTGGCCTGATTGAAGTAGCAGAAGTGGTTTGAAAGTGATCTCCAGCTACAGGGCTATACTGGAATAGTAAAGGGACTTTGTGTTGTCAACTCCCCTGTAGGTTTTTGCTGCACTTAATATCTGTTTTGATGAGTCCGTGCTTGTATCAGTTGCTAGTGCTGAACTTTAGCTTTGGAGTGTTAGGAATTGACAATTATCAAATGAAGATTTTAATTTAGTGGCTTCTAATTTTAGAAAATACATTATATAATTTTGCCTTGTAAAACTAAAGCTGTTGAATCCTGGAACTAGAAACAATCTTAAACTGATTGCAGTGCTTTCCAGTTGGGACTTTTTTGTCTGCTTTTCCTGTCTCCCTCATGTTAAATAGATTAGGGGCAGCAGGTGACTGTCACCCAAATGGCTGTAATTGTGGGCAGCAAGAGCAATTTGCAAAGGCAATTCAGCATCTAAATGGAAGTTCAAGCCATTTCTCCCTGGCAGAAGAGACTGAAACTCCTTTGAAGCCTCTGGTTGATGAACTTGCCTCACAGTGCAGGATGTGTGTTTGCATTAATAGGGAATTACATCCCTAGTGCCAGGGAAAAACTGTTGCGATTTGTAATTGCTTTTTTTCTCTTTGGCACTCCAAAAGGGTTTGGTCCTTGGCTTTCTTTAAACCTCTCTTGTGCTTAGTGCATCAAAATGGTTCTTCTGTGCTCTTTCCATGAAAGTGAACTCTGTGCCCAGCTGGGACTGCAGCAGAGTGGAGCTCACATACAGGGAGCTGGTCTGGCCCCATGGTGTCAGCGTGACACCGTGTGAGGGAGGAGCAGTGTCAGGGTATTGATTGCTGTCAAGAACAGATTTTGCTTTGAAACATCTTCTCTACCTTAATTTGGCTTGTGGAAGGCAAAACTAAGTCAAAAGAGTAATGGCTTGGGTGCTAATTCAGGAATGGGAGGCCTGTGTTCAGCACCATGCTTTATTCATACGCTGCAGATTCCAAGTAAAGGACTCCAGACTAGGAGCTTTGTATTTCTTGCACATTGTGTGTGGTTTAAAGCCAGAGCTTTACAGAGGTTATTCTTGTGGTGGGAATGCTTTCTTGCTGCTGCAGAGTTGCTGTGCTGTACTGATGATGCTGCATTGTGCTGGCAGAGCTGTGGCTTGTGCTGCTTCAGTGACTTGGCTGCTTCCCCATGTGCATGAACCAAGCAGCCAAAGCAAAGCCGTAGTAGGGCTCCACTCTCCATCTGTGAATGGGGAGGTGTTCCTGTCACAGCTCCTTTCTCACAAGGATAGGTGGGGTCCACACTGAGCTGCTGCATTGCATGGGCCAAATCAAAGTAGGAAGGGCCAGTGCCAAACAAGCAGTGTCACACTGAGTGTGTGACTTGCTGCTGGATATAAGGAATACTTAAAGTTTATATAGTTCTGTAGAAGGAGGTGGGCAAACTCATGTCAAAATACTGCGTTGAGCTGTTCTATGTGAGACATGAACTCCCATTTCTGGATAAGGGCTCCCTGTCAATGACTTGTGTAGTCACATTTGTGACTTAGGATAGCCCCTGGGTTGCTGCCATAGGACTGCTTTTACTTGTGTGACCACTGTGCTCTGAGGAAACAAGCTGTGCTGGTCCATGTGCTGAGCAGAGTTGAGTGGCAGCTTGTATTCTGGGTTAGGGAACATGATGGGTCACAGTGCAGCTATGACATCTTAAAAGCAGAAGTATCTAAGGTATCTGATTTATAACCAAATACTTATAAGGTTAAATTATTGTAGTAATTACTGAGGTTTATACTGGCTGAATTTGGTACTTCATCTGCCACAGTTGAAGTATGGGTTGAAAAAGAACCTGATTATCATCTGTTACTGTTTGTAAGTGGTTATCATCTAGGATGTACCTGCACAAAACCTCATTGCTCATTCTGTGTTGCTGCTTCACAGGTTTTCAGCCTATGTCAAGGATTTAGGAAAGATTATTCAGAGGAGATTGTTTTCAAGTTGAAATTTAAGGACCTTAAGCTGGACCTTAAGTTGAGGGCTTTAGTGGTGAAGTTCATGACTTTTGAGCAGAAGAAGCAAAGGTGAAGGGAGGTGGCTGAGAGCAGGTTCTTGTCAGGAGGCTTGCCTGTGCTAATGAGAGCCCTTTCTTGGCCAGTGCCCCAAGTCTGTACAGGAATGCCATTGACAACGGGAACTGTGCAGGCACAGCTACAGACCATGGATGGAGTTTCTTTTTTTGGTGTCCTGTGAAGTCACTGAGGTTTACCTTAGGCCTGATTGGGTGAGATGCTGAGGCCTGAGCCCAGTCTGAGGTGTTGCTGAGCTCTTCACCTTGGTGAGTTCCTCAGTGGAGTTGTGCAGACCTGGTAGAAGACTGATTTACTCCTTTGCACCAAGAAGTGCTGACCTCAGAGTGGAGGTGAGGTTATAATTCAGTTCTCTGCAGCTGTACAGTACTGCTGCTTTGGGATTTCTTTATGCTGCCTCTCCTTACTGAAATATTGATTTTCTGTTATTAATTTTAGCTCACCTGTATGCTTGTTGGATGGCCAGCTATGTCCTAGACTGCTTACTGTTTTAACTCTGACTCTGCTGTCCTCTTCCAGAGCTTCAACCACTTGATCCCAGACCCTTTTTAGGAGATAGCAGGTGGAAAGGGCTGCAGGAGAAACAGGTTGGACACCTGAGAACAGCCTGAGCTTTCCACAGTCCTTGCTCAGGCTCTGATTCCTTATCAGTGGCTGTGATGTTCGTCTCTGCTCCTTATGTGGCTACTAAGACCAACCAAATGTGACAAAGTTGACAAACAAAGGGTGTGTTAGCCAAGGAGTTTGGGAGTCTGTCACTTATTTTGTTGCTTTGAAGACAGTTAAGGTAGCTCTCTGAGCAATAGCAGCTGCTTCTGCTTTTTCCTGGAAAGCAAGAAGAGTGGAAGGAAAATCCTGATGCTGATGATGTATTTCAAGGGGAATGGGTGAAAAGAGCAGGGAATTGACTCCCACAAGTCTCAAGATTTAGAGCTGGCGCAGAGGATAATTTTTAAAATATGTAATTGTCCATCTGTGTTCTTGCTCTGTGCTCTCAGCATGGCCCAGTCAGAGCTGTCAGGCTAACAAGCAGTGAGAGTGCATGTGACACCATTAACCCTCTCCTTACCTTGTGATGCTTTTCAGGGATCTCAGTGGATGAATTAATGCAAGGGCTTGGCAGCATGCTCACACTTCTTGCTGGGTGTGAATCTTGGTCATTTGTTTTGTGCTTGTGGGGTTTTGAGGAATGCTGAGTGAAGCACAGTAGCTTTTAAAATCAGGAGAAAGACCAAGAGTTTGGGTGAGCATCTCTTGATGTTGTAGGTGGTGTGGTGCAGATCTGATCAAGGTTGATGTGCTTGACATCTTCCATGTGTGCTTTTTTTGTAAAAGCTTTTGCTGTATTGCTTATGCCTCTGAGTGAGAAGGCAGGTGAGCATTACCAGAATGTGTATCTTGAAGCCTCATATTTGGAAAGCCCTGCCTTTTTTCCAGGGGGATAGCAAATGCTACACAGCTTCCACCAGATGAGGTGGTTGGGTGTTGCCAGGCTAGATATGGAAGACAATGAACTGAGCTAATAGGAGCAGAGGAAGAAACCACTCGTATTTTCATGTGCTTTTTGCAATGGCTTTGATTGCAGTAGCAAGGAATTGTTAGAAAAAGTAAGACAGATGAATTTCAGTGGCCCTTTGAAAAGCCACTCCTTGAGGACTTCTGTTTTGTGTTGCTGACTGCTGGTACCAGATGTCAGTAGGCTTTTATGCTCAGTCCTCCTTGGCTAAGGTGTTCTAGAGAAATGTGTTCTAGCCACTTTCTGGTGACATACCATTTTCTGAAGGAAACTTGCATGGTGCAAAAACATTGGCTTTTAAGATTTTCCCAGAAATTTAAGATGAACAGTATAAGCATGGGGATGATGCTGTGGGACCATAAGACAAATCAAACTGACCAGAATTACATGGAATATGAATGTGACCACTGTTTAGAGGTGGCAGACTAAAAAGTGGGTGGTTGCTTTTCTACCACCAAACCCCAAAATGCTGATCTTGGCATAATGGAGTGTAGGCAGCAGCCTGTTTCTGCCCTTATGCTGTTGTTTTACTTAGAGGTCAAAGCATGCCTCAGCTACCCACAGTTTATATTGGCTTTTTCCAATTTAAAATACAACTATTGATTTTTTTTTTTTTGGAAGCCATTAAGTGAAAATATGTTACCTTTCAAGAATGACAGGGTCTCAGGGACTCGTTTTGATAACCTTTCCTCTATGTGCATCCATTCCCTGATGCTTCAGAATTTCTCTGGGGAATACTAACATTGTACAATGCTGATTGGCATGATGGTGGCCCAGGGATGAGGTCAGAAAGTGTGAGCAGGAGCTATGCTGTGTGCTGGTTCACTTGTGAGCCATTTGCCTCTCTCAGAGGCAGCTGCAGAAGTTCTAACTTCATTAACATCAAACCTAGCCAGGACTCTAAGCCAGAAGACTTGCTTCTAAAATAAATCGTGTTATGGTTTGCTTAATGTTGGAAAATGCTTGGAAAAGGGGAATGGGCTAATGAACAGTGTCTAATCAGGGTTTTCTCATTAGTAGATGTGCAGATGAGGCATCTGGTCAGAGGGGCTGTGACTTGCAAAGTGTTACTTAATAGCCCTGCACTCACCAACATGTGACCCCTGTTGTCTTCCTTTATCTCAGCGTGCTTTTGAAACCTCTCAAGGTGACTGAGCAGATGCCCACCTGAAAATCATCTTTGGCTTCTAATGTGGCTTGCTGCTTTGAAGGAAATAATTTATCTATGCTGGTTTCATTTGTGTGGTTTTCTGGTAATTGGTGTGATGAAAAAGAAGGCTCAGCTGGCATCTCCAGAGGTAGGAGGAGTCTCAAAGCATCTCCAAAATGATGGACTGACCTCCAGATTAACTTGGCCATTTCTGGATCTTTCAAATCTGGGGTGTCTGGGTGCTACGTTGGCTTTGGGAACTGGATGACAAACTGCATTGCCTCATCTTCAGGTTCTTCAGTGCATGTTCTGCCTGTGTTCTGTGTAAGTCAGTGTGGAAACACTTCAGTAAAAATCACACCCTTCCCCAGAAGAAGATGCTGTTTCTCTGTCTAGCTCTCAGATAGTTTCCTGACTTTTAAAAATCTGAAAACAGAAGATGCTTACTGACCTATTCAGGTCTCACAGGAACTCTTCTGCTATTAGTAAGGGACTCTTTGGTCCCTCTGTTCATGCCTTCATCTCAGGGGCCTCAGATCCACTCCCAGCATTTTGCTGCTTGGCCTGTTGCCCTTGTTTCCAAGCTGCTGCTCATTCCTGACAGCTCCAGGCTCAGAAAAGGGCTTTTGATCTCTGGTGAGATGCTGGCAGAGCCTGCTTTGCAGGCATTGGGCCTGGGGTTTTCCCTGCTGGAAAGTGCAGCTTGCAAGATGCATTATTTTTTTTTCTGTAACTAAGAGATGGTGAAGCAAGAGGAATTCTGTGTTGGCCTGAAGGGGAGGCAGAGCTGTTTGTTGCCATACAATCTCATTAACACATTACAAACTGAGCCAAGCTTAGTCTGGCCTTTCCCCCATGGGGATGCTTCTGCTTTGTAGCGTGTGCTGGCTCTTGTTATGATCTGTGTAACCTTTGTGTCCAGTGTTCATAGCTCTAAGTGAATTTGGAACCCCTGGCTCTTAATACCTGTGGTACTCCTATCCTTCAGCAGGAGAGGCATCCATGACATGAGCACTGTGCTGCTTTGGGGAGTTGGAGGGTTGCAGGGATCTGTCTGGATTTCAGTGTATTTGCAGGTCGTGATTAATGGGAGACTGTCACACTCACACATGCAGCAGCTCATCTGTTCACCTGGATTACTCAGCTCAGAGGTGTGTTCCATAATCTTGATTTAATCCTTTTGAGAGGTACAAATTAAAACACAGGGATGCCTCAAAGATTGACATGCTAATGCGTAGTGGGACTTTGAGGCAGTGCAATGGAGCTGGCCAAGGGAATACTTATCCAGTGAAGCAAGAAGAGACCTGATACTTGGAGTACCCCTGGTACTGGGGTGAATACAGCTCCAGTCAACAAGATGGAGGCTCGTGCCCTGGCTGCAGGTCAGCTTCTCCAGAGAGCCATGTTTGGCATGCTCTACCTATTGCAAGCCCCAGTGGGAGCCTTGATAACTGCAGTGCTACTGCCCTCTGGATTTAGGGAGCCTCTTGCAGAAGCTGCAAGCAGAAGTCCAAAAGGGGCCTGACAGCTTGGTCAGCATTTCAGGAGGCAGCACTGTCCATCCACTGACGTTTTCTTTGCATCTGTCACGGAGTCTTTGTCATACAGGAGACCACAGAAAATTGGTTTTTTCCTTCAAGGCATACAAGGTTATGCATTATTGATGTTAAAATACCAGTCACCTTTGCTTGTTTTCAGGTGAGTTGGTTTGAGATGCAGCCTGGGCTGACTGCTTGGATAGCAGCACACACCTGCTGTGAGGAGCAGCACCAGGCAGGCAGCTTGGCCCTTGCCTGACTGCAGGAGAGCTCTCATCACATTTAATTCTTTTTAGAAACCTGCCAACAGCTTCTGTCTAGAAACCAGCCAGCTTCTTCTGCCTATCTAGTCAGCCTACAGAATTATCAGTTATTCCAGCTTGGTCTTGTCTGTGTTGCTTCACGGAATAGGCTGAGTTTTCCAGGGAATATTTTCTCCCACCTGGTTTGAAAAGGAATGCTTTTTTTTTTTTTCTGAAAGGGGGAAAACCAGTATTTTACTTTGAAACTAGAAAAGTGATAGGGACATACTAATTTTAGCTCTCTCTGCTCTACACCAGGTGATTCAACATAAAATACATACATATGCAGTGTGCAGGCAGATGTGGTCTGGAGGTTCACTTGTGTGAGGACTTAATTCCCTCCTGCAAAGTGCTGAATCTGTGCACTCCAGCATTTTCAGGACCTTGCAGGCTGGAGGATCTGCCTCTCATGCAGTGTATCTGTCTGTGGAAGGCACCTGGGACATTGCAGCTCAAGCACAGAAGTCCACCAAAAAAAATTCAGAAAAATTATTTCTCAGCTCAAAAGGGATTTTTTTTTTTTAACAAACCCCTGTAGATGAGTATTACTTTCTCCTGAGGTGATCATTCCAGAAGACTGGAGGACTATTTATTGAGACTAAACACAGATGGAGAATATTGAAAAAGGATAATTAGCCTAATTTTTGTCCCTCTTGGTCTGTGATTCCCCAGAGCTAGCATTAAGATAGTGTGGAAAGTTTTATAACTGTGTCAGGTCTAAACTGGGGCAGGTTTCTCAAGCAAAGAGAGTGTCCTGAGTACAAGTGGTAAAGAGCTGGCATTTTCCACAGCTTCCACTCTTGTTCTCCCTTTCTCAGCAGGAAGGTCAGGGAGAGGGTACCTTTGTGCTGCTGTGAGTAAAGATTTTAACTGCCTTCTCTGCTCTAAGTTCTCTTATACCCAAATACCAACATGTGCTTTCTCAGCCTGATGTGCACCAGGTGTTTTGGTTAGGAGACTGTAGCTGTGTTGAGGCACCTGGGGGTAAATTGGAGGGATTTTGGCACTTGGGATGCATAAGGTTGCTATTACACAGCAGATTAGAGATAATTAGTCTGCAAGCCTTCTTGATATCCCTGTTTGTCTTTCCCAGCTTGCCCTTATCCTGCCTCCATTTCCCCTCTGTGCAAGGATGAAGCTCTGCTGGTGCACTTCTCCAAGGGCTGGCAGGGCACCTTGCAGCTCTCTGCTGAGCTGGGCACTTTGCTGACACACTGCAGCCTTGGCATCCCTTACACAAGTTGTTTCTGGAATCCAGCAGGACTGGATTCAGCTGTGCTGGAATGGAGGCATCTTGGCAGCACACTGGGGCAAGTCCTGGGCTGTGGGTGTTGTGTTGTGCCATGGTGTGATGGATTGGGACTCTCCTCCCTGGTAGCTCTACACCTGATGTAAGACCAGGGTGCAGCAGACAAACTGGTGTATTAGACTCACTCTACCACTGAACTAAAGCATGAAAATTGGGTTTAATCCCCTTCTGCAGATTAGCTGGAGCTGTCAGCATAATGCTCATTCCAGCATGTATTCCTCCTTCTTTGTAGCAGTTTATGTGCTAAGGGCACTTCTGGGAGCAGATCAACCACTTGCTCTTAAACTAATCCGCTACATTTCAGAACTGTAAGTGCTCTCTGGAACCCCTTTGGGACAGCCTTGACAGCAGGTGTTGTCTTCATGTGGTTTGTGCCCAGCATCCATAACCTGGGGCCTTCTCCATGCACTTAGGTTGCAGCATTTCAGTTGGTAACTGTGAAAGGATGGGTGATAAGTTCTTCAGTGGAAGATGGAACTAACATACCCACCACCGGGCACCAAACCAGCAGGCTGGGTGGGTATGGCTGTGCCTAAATGTTTGGCTACTATTTTGAGCTTGGTTCAGAGATGAAGGGTCTTAAGAAGGACATCTGTAAGTATTCAGGGCACTTAGTGATCCAGTTTCTAGCATTTTTTTCCTTATAATAACTTCTAAATATGGAAGACATTTCTATTTTACAGTTGCCCAACACCTTGTACAGTAGCATCATCTGTGCTACCAGGCTCTGGCATGGTCCAAAAAATTAATAACTGTTCTGTGTTTTGGAAGTCTTATTATGCAATTTAATAGCATAGCAGTGTAATGAAATCTCTGTGGCAAAGTGACGAGAGTGAGTGGTTTTGTGTGTGAATTACAGGGGCTGCAAGTGGGCGAGACACTAACTACTTGTTTTATTGCTGACAATATACTTATTTTCATGTTTAGTCCTGGATTACAATGTGTGAATAGCATCCCAGTAAACAGTCAGGCAAATAGTTATTTATCAAGTATTTAAAAATGAAAGGTCTTGTAATTTTCCTTAGTAATGACTGTGATTTCTTCCAGCTGAATTAATGACTCCCATTTCTCCCCTTGAAGAACAAGAATTGTTTTGGTTTCTACACGGAGAGAGTTATTGTCTCCCATAATAATGCAGACCAGAGGATTTTTTTTTCCTTCCTGGCCTGGGATCTGGGAAAGGTTGAAATGTGCATAACCTGAATTAATACCTTGTAAAGCTCCTTAATACTCTTCCATCATTCCTCTTGGAGTGGTGCAGGAGTTGCTGCTGGCATCGGCCCAGGAGCAGCCTGCCTCAGAGCAGCTTTTGTTTCAGTTTATGAGGCAGTAAGTGGGTCTTGTGATGGAATTGCCTTAAAAGGTCACTTTTAATTACATTTCTGTCGCATTCCTCTGTCCCCAGCTGGGCAGTCCTGGTGGAACAGGTTGCATGCAGCTTTGCAGCTGAATTTCTGCAGCGGACAACTCCAAAAATATGTTAGAGCAGCTGCTGGCAGGCCAAGGGGAGCAAAGAAAATGGAACTAAGTGTTGTATTTTGTGCCCAGCCATTGTAACTGGTACTCCGAGGTGGAGGAGGGTGTGAGAATTGAAGCACAAGTAAACCCTTGGTAGCAACCTGTCCTGTGCCCCTGGATAGCTGAAGTGTCTGTCATTGAAGGTCTGTGCCAGACTCTGCCTGTGCATCATGTGCTTTCTGCTTTCTCACCCTTTCTGAACAGGGATTGGGCATCTCCTGTTCCAAGAGCTGTGGCTTGTAGTGCTGGTCCAACCAAGCTAACTCTGTTGGAGTGCAAATCCCTAGAGCTGTTTTTCGTTTTAGCCTTGTGCCTTTCTTTTCCTCAGCTGGTAGGGGAGACATCAGTTAGTTCTGTCTCCAGGCTGGAGAAGGCTGAAGATACACAGGAGCTTAAGGTCAAGGGCCCAGTGCTGAGATCTCAGCTCTGCCACTGGCTTTGAAGACTTGCTCATTGTTGTGCTACATCTCTTGGATTTCTGCACACTTGAGGTTGCCTGATGTTTCTCTCTGTGGCTCACGTGCTCCCTGCATGCCAGGGGTGCACCCTTGATGGCACAGCAGTGCAGTGCAGGGGGTGAAAGAGGAGAGGGACCCTGCCAGGAGCCAGTACTGCAGAGTGCACAAGAGAGAGTGCTGCTTCTCAGCTTGGCAGGGGTCAGAGCTGGCTGCTTAGATGGTGAATTTGAAAATAAATAGACTGGGTGATTGCATTGATCTGAACTCATGGTTGAGGGGAATTCTGTCTTATTGCTGCATGAAGACACCAAGTTTATCCTGTCAAATGAAATCCTTGGATGTAGGGTAACCTTTGGTGTATGACTGCTACATACTGCCAAGGGCTGTGACTGGATGGTGTGTTTGGTGTTCAGTTCTAAACTGTGATGATGCTGTAGCAAGGAGTTTTTTTTCTTCCTGAAGTGCTTTTCTCCTTTTCCTACCCCTTCCCTTCCCAATCTGATCAGCAAACACTTCTAAGTATTCATAGTGTGGGATTGTCTCTATCCGCATGACTGCCATGGTTTGAAAGGCATGTGACAATGCAGGGGGGAAATGGGGTTAATCTCCTCCTGCACTGGCAGAACAAGGCTGAGCAGTTTCACAGCGCAGGCATTTATTCTTGTGCCTTTTCCACTGCATTTGCAGTCTATGGAGAAGGAGGAAGGAGGTTTCAGGTGCTGATTCACTGTCAGGATGGAGATGTGGATGCACTAGTTGTGTGCAAGTGAGATTTCAGGACATCAGTTCCTCCAGGGTCAACAGATAACTCCGTGTCACTTTCCTTGATACCAGCCCAGCAGAAACCTATCTGGGGCTGCAGCTCCTGGGGTGGGGTTTCTCTGACTGTTAGCCAGTTCTTTCATGGAAGTTGGGGGGTTAGGTGGGGTTAGCAAGCAGTGATTAGCCTGATTTGTAGCCAGGGGAGATCCCATGGCCAGCCAGGCTTTCAGCCTCTCGTCAGCATTTGGTGTAGACCAGGGATGAGCCTGCACATCCTTGCTGGAGCAGATACAACCAGAGGCCCAGGATGCAGGAGGGTGTGATGGAGGATTGTTTCTTCTGTGCTGACTGAGCTGTGGGTCAGGCTGCCTCTTTGCCCATAGTGCTGCAGGGCCCTGGAGAGGCTCACAGGCTTGTGCTCCATGGGAACAAAATTGTTAGCTTGGCAAATCAGGGCAACCTCATTAAGAGCTATTGAGAGCGTGAAAAGCGTGTTGCTGGAGGCAGGTCATGGTAAATGAGGGGGCTAAAGTAGCTGGGGCTTTCTAACAATTAATTATTGAGTGGTTTTCTAGAGATTTTTTCTCATGTTTATAATTCATTCCCTGCTGTAGATGCCATATTGATTTATAATTTTTTGAAGTTCAATATTTTGCACCCTGGGGGCATCAAACAAAAATTAACTAGAAAATGAGAGTAAATTTCTACATTCTGCCTTGTCAGAGCTTTCTCTCCCGTTGCCCATTCCCAGAGCCAGTTTCTATGCTCTGCTTTGGGTTGCAGATGTTGCCAAGCCTGTGTGCCTGGGCTGTGAGACATGGGTGGCAGAAGAGCTGCCTCACTGACCAACAAATGAGAAAATCAAGAGCCCAATTAAGAGCCTGGAATTGCCCTCAGTGACCTGAGGAGAGCATTTAGTAGCTGCTAGTGAGACAGGCCTGTTTGAATGAATGAACATTCCAGTTTGTTGGAAAGAAAAAACATCCCCTCCTCCCCCAGCTCTAATTAGCTACTCTTTTTCTTTTTTCTGCCATGAATGTAGAGGGTTTGTCACTGGAATAAATCTTAACAAGATGTTTGTTCTTCAGCTTGCAGCTGATGAAGGTGATCTCTGTGCAGGGGATGTGAAGACTCTTGTACCTGTTTTCTGTGTTTCCTTGATGGATCTTTGATTTTACTGTTGAGTACAGCTCTTCCTTACCCTCTGGTTTTTCTCTTTTCCTCCAACAGGGTGACTAAAGAAGTAGACTCAAACTCAAAAGAAGCAAAATCTTTTCTGAAGCAGCAAGAGAAACTGCAGTCAGCAGTTCCAGCTTCCTTGCCGACAGTCTCGGGGTGAGTGTGGGATTTCCCTGCCCGGGTATGGGCCTTAGTGAAAAAGATGGCACTGGAGCCAATAGTGCAGGCTCTGCAGTATTTAATGGGTGTTTGTTTTCTGCAGTATTTCAGTGGGAGCAAGACTAGGCCTGGAAGGTGTGATGATTTGGGCTGGAGGGAAGTGGGGGAGGCAGCCCATGAGTTCCAGTGACTCACTTCATAGGTTCAGGCTCAAATTTTTTAATCCTCATAAATCATTCATCCTAGTAAGGAAATAGTGATTTGACTGTCTCAAGCAGCCTGATGAAACTGCAGGTAGCCAAGGAGCATTCCTGATCTTGCCTGGAGTTCTTTTGACAGGTGCTTCTCAGGGCTATAAAAAGCCATGTCAGGTTGGACTGTAGCTTCTTAGAGACTTCGGGTGAGCATTTAAATTAGAGATGTTTTTGCCTCTTTGATGTTTTCTAATATAATTTTGATGTGGATTTGTCACTTTCCTGTTCAAGCTCTAGCACCTAATTCTGAGATTATCATAATGCTTGTCAAAGATACAAGGAGGTCAGGTCTCCTGCGCATCTGAGATGCCAGTCTGGTACTTGATGAGCTTGGGAGATCACCAGCTTCTTAGGAATAGAGGAGATGCTTCTGTGTTCCACTGATGATTTTTATTTAAGTCAGTTGTTTGCATTTATATTTGAAAGACATAAGCTGCATATGATTTGATCACACAGAAACAATACCCATCAAATAAATACATTGTCCTTCCCATCTGCTTAGAGCAATTCTCCAGTGTGAGTTAAGGCTGCCTTTCCCTGAGATGCTGTTATTCAGTTGCTGCAGCTGGATTGTCACTCATTTTTCCAGCTAAGTGTTGCATAGCTTGTACTTAGCTCAGGATAGTGAAAGCATAGTGTGTGTGTGTGCGTGACCCTTGACAGCTGCTGTTCTCTGAGCTGAATGAAGGCATAGATGAGCATAGTCTTCATGCTCTTGTTCACACTGCACAAGGCTTCATCCCTGCAGAGCTCATTAATTGTAATCTAAGTGTTGTGTACAGGGTTTTGTGCTGGAAAACTTGCCTTGGGTTGGGCTGGCATTCTTTGTGCAGTTTTGGTGGCTGAAGTTTGTTCAAGTAGCAGCTGAAGCTGGGGCAGCTCCACACTGTGCACACTGCTGGTGGTCCCATGTCTTCAAACCTGCCTTCCAGTCTGCTGCTCTGAGTGCAGGCAGGTTTGGCAGCCCACTGGGAAAGCTCCAGGGGCTGTTCACCTTCCAGTTCAGCAGAGATCCATGTTTCCTCCTGTGTCTTACAGACCAGGGGAGGAGCTGGGTGGCCAGTGGGCCTGTGCAGCCTGGTCATTACCAAGGGGCGTGGTTGCTTTTGCTGGAGCTTGGATTGCTCAGCAGTAATAGCCACAGCTCAGTTTGAGTTCATGTTGCAGATATCTGAAGAATTCACATCAGATATGGAAAAAAGTAGACTAAAAATCAATATAAGAAATAATGAGTTCAAGGACTCTTAACTTTCCTTCAGTGAGATTATTTTGGAAGCAACTTAATTAGGTCATTGTTCAACTTGCTGATGTGTGATGTCCTACTGACAGTTGCTTGGCCAGAACATGAGGTGACCTCGCTGTGGAGAAAGGTGGGGAAAAATATCCTGGGCTTGTATGTCTTGCCTTTCTTCAGAGCACCAAACCCCAATGCAGCACAGCCCCAAATGCCTTCCCTTTCACAACCTCCTGCAGCACATCCTGGCTTTGTGCAGGGATCCTACGGCAGAGGAGCAGCAGTGGTGTTTGGATCAGTGTGGAACAGCCCAGCTCTCTTGAGGCTTTACTAGGAGTCTCTCTGGGGCAATCTGGCCAGCATGGGCCCTCTGATCTGAGAGTCTTGGACTAATATCCAAGACTGATCCCTGAGACTGCCAGCAAACATGCTTGCCTTTGGGCTTAGGAAGATGCTTCCACCTGGGAAGCCAGCCAGGGTATTTTCAGGTGAGAAAATTACTAGCAGGCTTGTGGTATTCCTTAAAGCCAGAGGCAAGCCCCATATGTTAAGCAAATTACAAAGGTCAGGTTTTAGACTTGAGCCAAGCTATCCAGACCCTGCTGCTCTGGAGCAAAGAGTCACAAGCCTTGGTGACATGCCAGAGCAGTGCTTGGGGACCGACAGAGCCTGGCATAGCCTGACAGTTCTTTGCACCTTTTGTCTACTTAAAATAGAAGTTTTGGGGGAGAGGGTACATTTTTCCTTTATGCATTATGGGAGAGCCCCAGTCTATTGCCACAAGGCAGTGAAAAATGTGATTTTGGGATCTTAACTATGCCTGTGGACACCCACTGTGCTGTGAGCCATTGTCAGCCCTCAGGAGCTTTGTCAGCTATTAAAAAAAAAAAAAAGCCTTGCCCTGTGTGCAGGGAATTTGAGCAGCTAATAGTGGCCTCTCCATCTGGCTTTTCTTTCTTCACCTTGCAAGCAGCATGTATTATTTCTGAATGCAGCCAGCCTACCCTGCATTTATTGGATTTCCCTTCTCTAAACAGACAGAAGTAACTCAGAAAAGCAACGGTCACAAAACAAACATCCGGCTCCACGTCTCCATGTTACAAACCCTTGCAAACTAACTGGTCCAGGGGAGGGGATGTTTGGGGCTGAAAGTGCATTTCCTGAATGTGTTTAACATCCATACCGGATGTGCTATAAAAAGCTAGATTTGTGCTTGTGAGGGACATGGGGGTGGTTGGAGGAGACTAACTTAAACACTTGGCTGTAATTAAAGCCAGGAGTACAAAACAACCCACCCAGTTCTCTCAGCAGGCTTTGCTAGAAAGGTCAGAAGCCCTTGGTTCCCAGGGATGTGATGGTTTCCCAGCCTTCACATTATTTCCATCGTGTCCCCCTGTGACACACGGCTAGGCAGTGTTCTGTCAGCAGCAAGTATCGGTTTGTTGGAGAAGTTTGGGGTTGTGATACTCTGTTCCAGTTTTTTCTGTTGTGCTCTTGGGTTCTGTTAGGCTCTTGCTGATGCTGTCAGACCTGTCAGATGTGGTGAGGGGACCCACTGATTTCTTCTTACTTTCTGCCTCAATAAATGGGTGGAAGGCTCCCAGCATCTAAAAAAAGCCCTCCACCCACCCAGCTAAGCCTTCCCTTAGTCTGTGTGCTTTAGGGCTCATTTCCTATCCTTAACCACTGCTTCAGGACCTTTTGGGAAAAGGAAGAGAAGATCCTGGCTGTAAATGAAATGCATTGACTTGATGGAGGGATCAGTGGGAGTTCCTGGTACTCCAAGAGATATTTTTTGCCCTCTTCTCAGGCCAGGCAGGACCTGTGAGCAGGGTTCATCATCTCTGCGCTAGCAATCCCATTTTACAGCAGCATTTCATGTTCAGAGGATGTTAAAGCAAATTAAATCCTCCAAGCAGCTTACTGCAAAATGACTGTGCATGTACTTGTGAGACTCGACAGGGGTTGAGCTCCAGGCTGGGAGAGCCCTGCATGGACCCAGCCCTGCGGTGGGAGCAGCTGCGATCTGCCCGTCGGTCCTTGGCGCTTGTCAAAGCACAGTGGCATTGCCCAGGGAACAGTGGTGCTGTGGCAGTCCTGAAAATGGAAAAAATGTAGTTGGTGGATCTTATTTGAGATTCTCTTCTAGGCAGCTGTTTCTACACAGCCTGAACAGGAGCCAGGAAGAAAAAGAGAAGTTTTTCACTGGCTTTGTTCTTGCTTTTGCTTATTACCGAAACCATTTGTAATTAAACGTGGACTTGCTCACTCAGCCCAGCTGTTGCTTTTCTGTTTGATCCTGCCTGAAATTACAGTGATGGATATTTGACCTCCTAGGCCTTTTCATGCCTTGTAGGCTGGTATAAACACCGGGTACAATTTGCCTTTGAAGCAAGCAGGCACCGCTCCCACAGAGTTCAGGAGCTGCTGTGCTTGCTGACCCCCAGGCTGCATGGGGACTGCAAGGGTTTGGACCTCAGTGCAAGACCCAGCAGGAAGAGGCACTGCAGGACAGCTCTGACCCTGAGAACACATACTTGCCCTGAACAAAGAAAGCCAGATAAACTCTAGCCTCTTCATGATGGATGCCTTCCTCACAGAGCCTACAGTAGAGCAGTTCACATGGACTGACTATTAAATGGTGTGAAAAGCTTCAGACCTTTTCTTTTAGAAATAATTTACTCTGCTACATGGTAATGTTGGCTAGAGGGACTCCAGCATGAAGACATCTGTCCATGGCTTCTCTTCCACCTTCAGTGTGCAGGAGGAGCCAAAGTGGCAATCTTTATGGGAGGATAGGGATGGTGGGAGAACCTGATGCCTGTTTCCAGCATCTTGATATGTTACTGTAATTTCTAAGTCAACCTTCCTCTCCAGCCTGGCCCCTCCTAGAAGCTACTTTGCATCCAAAGTTTTTCCTTGCAAAAGATGCTCTTTCTGCCTGAGTTGGATTGATTCCTTTGCTATTATGACCAACACCAGTTACTTGAGATCATATGTGGACACTGGTGAGACAGGCACAGACTCTTAGTTTTTGGAATTTTTGGATGATCCAGAGCAAGTGCTACAGTACTTGCATGCCTCTAGGAAGCAATTTAATTTCATAGCAATCCCATGGGCTTTTATTCCTCAGAAAGCAGAATGTAGAGTCTTCAGCTCAGCATCAACTGCAAACAATTATTTAGCTAAAACTCTTGGACATTTTTCTTGTACAAGATGAGTAAGAAGCCCAGTAAAGCAAGGGATCAAGACCTTTGGGGGAGCTGGAGATGGGTTTTTTTCACTAGTCACTTAAGCACTTGAATAGTTCTGCTCTTCCTACTGAATTCAAAGCTTCCCATCTTTCTCCTGCTCTTCCCTTAATGTGCTCCAGAGAGTGCTGTTCACCCAGATGGAGAGACCCAGCCCCTTGCACCGCAGCCAAACGTCTGGGTGTAGTAGCACATGACATACTTTTCTGTGAACATGATGAACCAGCTAGGGGCAATACTCTGTGCCCGAGAGCTAGTTTTACTTATTTCCTATTCATATGCTTTTATTGTGAAAGATTAAATGTGGCAATAGCTGTTCCAAGTAAATAATTTCTCTCTGGATCTTAGATCCCTTGTTGTTATTAACTTCATTTTAATTATTCATTGTTAGTGTCTGTCTACTGTTTTACTATTATCCACTCCTTGAGTCAATGTGGTAACTTAACGAGGTTAGGTGAGTTTTTGGAACATCTTGGTTTTATTTGCTAGTGGAACTGAAATTAATTACTCTTCAGGGATTAATGTGGAAAGGTGTTTGCATGTGTCCAAGGGGGAAGTTTGTCGTTGGGAAAAACGATCTGTTCAGTGTTAAGGTGTTTTCATCAGCCATAGTAAATATGATGCTGATTACTGCACACTTGTAAATCATGTGAAACATCTCATCCTCTGAGCATCTGCCTCCCCTCTTGAAGTCAGAGTCACGTGAAATGAGAACCCACAGCACTGAGGGTGCCCGTCTCGGCCAGTGCAGGGTGGCAGCAGCGAGGGCACCCACAGGGGTTTCACAGCCCAGCTGAGGAGCCAAGTGAGTCTGGCTGTCCAAGCTGTGACCATACTAACCATTGGATCTTGTGCTGGGGACCTGACTGCTTCCTGCAGACTGGCTTATCCAGGGCTGCAGTCACCTCTGAGGCTTAGCCATGAGTGGGAGAGCTCTGCCATTTTGGGACTTTGCCCCTTTTCTGAACAGTTCTTTCTCCTGAGCTTATGTTAAACCTATTTTGATAAGAAACAGAGCTCTGAGTGTGGGAAGTTTCATACTCACTCTCCCAGACTCAAAGCAAAACGTGCACTAAACATCCTTGTTTTAAACTAGTCTCTCAGGAGCAGTTCTTTCTTGTTCTCAGGCCAAATGAGTCAATGCCTTCTACCCCAGCCTCTGTTTTGCAACAGAAATGAATGAGATTCTTTCACTGTGTGCTGTGCTTTCCTGTGGCTGTGCTACCACGCGTGCAGCTGCCTTTCTTTGGGGCAATGGCATTTTATTGGAAAGAAGTTTAGCAGTGCCTGTACAGCTCTGTGCCTTACTCCAGTCCTCTGTCTTGATGTGGCTAAGCTGGATCCCTGGGCTGGACTAAGTGGGATCAGCTGTTTCTTTTTCTAGTCTCGTTGGAGGTTCAGCAGAATGGAATCTCAGCTATTTGAGGACTTACTTCTCTAAAGCATCTGTCTTATAAAATAAAAACAACCCCCCACTAGTCTGGTGCCTTTGATAATTCCCCAATGAAAGTTGTGGGGCAGTTTTCCCTTAGGGCAGTACAGGTTTTATGAGGCTTATTTTCATATGCTTTCATCTCTTGGATCATGAGCATTTATCTTTCTCCCTCTGTGAAAATGATTGAGGAAATTAACTGTTAATGGGGAATGAAGCCAGCTGAATTTTTATTCCAGACCCCTTGCAATGTCGTGAAGGGAAATCCCTGTATCTTCCCATGGTGGACTTGATCTGGCTGGAGTGAGAGGTGAGAAGGGTAGCCTTGCTTTATGGATAAATCCTGGGATTGAAGGTGGATGCTAAGAGCTCCTCTTCCCAGCTGTGCCATGCCTTGGGTGTGTGTCTACCAAGATTTGCTTCCACTCCTGTTTTATTTTGCTTTTATAGTGCTTCCTTGCATATTAACTGAGCCTTACCATCTCCCTTGAGTGTCTCCCCCATACCAGATGCTTGTGTTACATCCTCTGGCTTTCCCACACTTGTGTTCCTCCCTTTTTCTCATGTCAAGGAGCAAGTTCAGCTGAATCATTCTTCATAAAATATGAACCAAGTAAGGCTGCAGTGGCAGTCAGAGTAGAGTGATGCTCCCTGCTCTCAGGCAGTCCTGTTGCCCCAGGCTTTTCACATAGTAGTGGCTTCATTCATGGAAAATCTCATACTAATGGCCTCATTCATGGAAAATCAGCACACCAGTATTTTCCAGCACATTTGTTAGCCAAAACTTTGATCTGCATGCTATGTTGTCAGCCTTGTGCAGAACTGTGTTTAGAAAATGGGCATGCTCAGGCTGGCTGGATTGATATCAAGATGTGAAGTCAAGCAATTAGGGTTAGTTACCAACTAATGCCAGCTTTCTCCCTTCATGCCTGAAAGGAGGTGTTGGTGTGACTGAGCTCTTGGAGGGTGCTTGGTCTCTCTTCAGAGCTGCAACCTCTTCAGCTGGCACCAGTCTCTGCCACTGCTCTTTTGTTTGATTCTAGAAAAAGACCAGGAGAGGCTGAGCAAGTGTCTGCCTGGCCCATAGGGATTTCCTCTGCCATGAGGATGGTTAGGATAGCTGGGATTCACTTCAGCTGTTGCTGTCTTGGTGTGGGGGTGGCAGAATCCCCCATTTTTTCCACTGCTCTTATTCCTGCAGAAAAACTGAGCCTCAAGTGAACTGGTGCACAGTCTGAGCTGAAAGGGCACCTCAAACAAGCTCCAGTCTGTCTCAAGCTCTCCAGGGTGCTCTAATCC
The DNA here is from genome assembly GCA_013400635.1 of Hypocryptadius cinnamomeus. NCBI lineage: Eukaryota > Metazoa > Chordata > Aves > Passeriformes > Zosteropidae > Hypocryptadius > Hypocryptadius cinnamomeus. The sequence continues at coordinate 14,842 of VYZP01042018.1, read as the reverse complement.
AGTCTGCCAAGCCATGGAGTACTTTGTTTCCCTATCCAAGGAGTTTCAAAGCCTTACTAATGTGTTGGGTTACAGCCCAGTCGTCTTTGCCCCGGAGCCCTTGCCGTTGTGCTTTTCAGAGCGCACGTGGTCCTTGAGGCAGTTGCTGTACAGAGGGACCCTCTGCAGAGGCAGATAACCAGTGTTGTGTTGGCAGCAGATGTCCCTCCGGGTGTGCAAGGACATGTGTGACATGCTCTTGTACCTGCTGAGGCAGGGAGTGGAGGGAACAGATTTATTTGATGTTTCTGTTGGAGACCACTCTTTTTTCTGGGAATCCCTGGGGAAGATGTATTTTGTGCCATCTCATAGCATCTACTATTGATTCTTCCCTGTGAGGGTGGCAAGGCTCTGGCACAGGCTGCCCAGAGGAGCTGAGGCTGCCTCATCCCTGGGAGTGTTCAAGGGCAGGTTGGATGGAGCTTGGAGCAACCTGGTCTAGTGCAAGGTGTCCCTGCCCAAGGCAGAGGGGTGGAATGAGATGATCCTTTTTGAGATCCTTTCCAACCCAAACCATTCTAGGATTCTACAACTATCAGCAAATAATAGAGAATATAGATGAGTCTGATCTGACTTCGTGCAAGAACTTTGATACCCTTTCAAGAGCTCATACTTCAGTGCTGTTACTGAAAGCCCCCAGGCAGCCAGTGGACAATAGTGACGCCTGTTCATCACCCGGCTGCCTGGCTGGAGAACAATGATGGCATTTCTTGAAGTAACAAGTCCTGGGCATGTGCAGGGTTGGATTGTAACACTTTTTTTTTTTCCCCCTTTAAGCTGTAGGCTTGAGAGCAGCAGGTCTGGTTGCAGCACCCATTAATGCAAGTACAGAAGAAACTTGCACCTCTTGGAAAATACTGAAAGAAAGTAAATGGCTGGGTTTTTAGCTGCTTGCCTGTTTTGCCTTGAGATTGAGTGTGCGTATGCTGTGTTGAGTATGCTGTACACCAGAATGTGTTTGCTGTTCAGAGATCTGTTCAGATGCTTGTTTAGCAGCAAGGAGGGGGTTAAAGAGAACTCGGGAAGGCTGGCTGATTGCTGCTCATGGCTTTCATAATGCAAAGCCTGTGGGAATTCAGCCGGCTTCATCTCTGTCTCCCCCCACCCCCTCCCCTCTGCTAGAGGCAGGATAACCTTCCTGACTCCTCTGGAGCTGTGTCCCTGCCAGTAGGGCTCACACAGGGAAGCTCTGCGAAAACCCAGCAGAGGCGTAAGCGTGTGAAAGATGAGATTTTTTTTTAACTTTCCTGGGAGAACACTGGAAGAGTAATTTTTCAGCATGGTCGTGCTGTTTCCTTACACTGTGACTGGGATGCAGCATGTCTGCCTCTTCATCTGTGACCTGCAGATTTCCCATTGCAGGGTGGCTGAGGAAGCAGCTGGTATATGTGATATCTCTGACTCTCTGGGGACTGGAACGCAGGGATGTCCTTGGCTTTGCCGTAGCTTCTGGATGATGCACACCAAAGTTGTTTAGGCCAGAAAAATAGGAAGGTGGTTCAGCAGTGGTTTGTATAGCACTCTGCACACTGACCTGCAGCCATCACGGTGCTGTGATGTGCACCCTGCGACAAGGGGTTCCATCCAACATTTGGTGTTAGAGAAGTGCTAAACAGACAGTGCAACCCAGGCCTCCTGTGTAGCATCTGCTTTAAGGACAAGCACCATCATGGTGTTTTTCCTAATGTGTGAAATCCCTTCTCCCTCCCTGCTGTTTGCAGTAACCCTTTGGAAAGCTGGAAAAGCTCTTCATTTCCTTCCCACTCACACGCGTACATTTGTGAGCCTCGCCAGCACTATCTGGCTATTTGCATTGGGAGGGATTTTTTCTACTTTCCCAAGTCAAAGCAAAGTGTGTAGCATTTGTTTCGGAAACAAAAACATTTCTGGAGAATTACATGGCCTCTGCAAACAGATCAGCACAAAACAGGTCATGTGCTTTGGACTGACTTTGAAGACTGTACAGGATAGCTGTCTCCATCCTCGCTTTATGGTTTCATGGTTCTGTTTAACAAGGACCCTTAAGAATCTTTTGAAGGAGTAGTGTAGCAGCAGCTTTACAGGTCCTGTGGGACAGTCAGGGTGCTTAGCAGCTTTCCCCTGGTCGTTGTTGTGATTGTAGGGCAGGGTTTGGATTTTTTATGGGGATAGAATACCTGCACTTAAACAAATGGGGGAGGGTTTTTCATCCTTACTTTTCTCAAAGCCTTTGGAAGTAAATATTTATTGGTGAATATTAGTAAGAGGTTGTTGGTCATAGCTGTTGAGGGACACTGCAGAGCTGTCTATCTTCTACTTCTTTTGTTACAAATAAATACCTCCTGGGAAGAAGTTTCCTGCTGCCTCCTTCCTTTAGCACTAGGCAGGTGGGATGGGAAGTAGGTAGCACTGCTGTTACAAGAAGTGCTTTCCTGTCTCTGCATGGCACAGGGATCCTCTGGTGAGCTTTGATACCTTCCTGCTCCATAACCTGCCCTGCTCATGTTGAGCCAGGTCAGCAGGTATTTGTGCTGCTTTGTCCTTAGCTACTGAAGTAGTCTTTAACAAGTATGGGACTCAGTGGCAGGTGTCACACTAGATTATTTGGAGTCCGATCTGTTCTTGAAATAAAAGGAAGGCTTTGAGTGCCATCCAGGCTAAAACAGCACAAACATCTCAGCCTGAAGCAGTTTTGAGCAGCATGTACAGATGTACAGCTGTGTTGGAACACAGTGCCTTTATGAGCCCACCCTGGCTTCTTGGGGGTTTTTTTGGGGTTGTTTGGGTTTTTTGTTTGGTTGGTTGGTTTTTTGGTTTGGTTTGGTTTGGTTTTTTTGAGTAACAATGAAAAAATGCAAACTTTCAGTGTGCTTTCTTTGTCAGGATCTGTGCTTTGCAGGAGAGATTCTGGGCTTTAGCACCATTTTCTGGGTAATTTGAGCCAGAACCAGTGGGTTTGTGATGTGTGCTGAAGGTACCAAAACCTTTGCTGGAATGGGTGAAAATGTTTGGGACCAACTGTCCTGTTAATTTGCCCCCATGGAAATGCCCTTTGCCTGCTCCTGAGCACTGTGCTGTGGTTATTGTCCTCATTCATCCTGTCTGTTAAAGGGAGAATCGAAGGCACCCACAGGCTGGTGTTCCTGAGGTTACCTGGGAAGCCTGGTCAATGCAATTTCCCAGATCTGAGGCTGGCCCTGAGCTTCTGGATTGTCTTTCTTGTAGCACTTGTTTCCCATGTAGTCTCTGTGACTGCTGGAGTAAATACTGCTGCCTTTAGGTGAAAAGTCTGATTCTGCATGAAAAAAGGTTTTCAATAAAACAACAAAAAAGGCAGAACTCCAAAACCCTCTCTGAACTGGGCATGTCTAACATGGCAGGCCTGCAGACTGGCTCCTCAGTCAACTACTGTCAGCTACAGCCTCTGCCTGGCTGCTAGAGCTGAAGGCCAGAAATGCTCAGGAGTTCATCTGCCTCAGCTCCTGCATGGCACACTTCTCCCCAGCCACCTCTGTGCCAAACCAGTGGCCTTTGTCTGGCCTCTCTGGTAAAGAACTGTATCTAATTTTGAGTTCTTCAACTCAAATAAATGAAGAATCCTCCCTTTCTTTGAGCTTAATTAACAGTGGCAACTAATTGTTGAACAAATAATTTGAAACAATTACAAATACGCTAGAACTTCCCAGAATACAGCAGATTTCTTGAGCTCTGCTTTTGGACATCTCATTTAGGTGTCACTAGGATGTGGTTGTGTTTATGCCTGTTTCATGTGGAAGAGATTGCCACTGCCCCTCTTGCTCCCCAGTTCTTTCAAGGTGCCTGTCTGAATTTGAGGATGCACAGTGGCTGATTTATGTCATTTACTGGCTTGACCAAGGGCAAACTCCCCAGCTGTATAGCTGTGAGTGATTCATCTTTCCTCATCCATGGAGATAAATGTCAGGATGGATGTCAGCTGTCTGGCTGATGCATGAGTGAATCTGCTTTCAATGTGCACCTTGAGCCAAATGTACACACATGAATTTTTTACTGTTTGTGATAAACCTGGAAATGCAGATTGTGTTGGAGGAAGAGGCCTCATGATTTTAAATATTGATACCAATTTAACAGGGCTGTGGCTGTGACAATCTGGGAACCTTGAAGCAATAGTGTAGAGATAATGCTGAATGCCACGGGGAATTCAGTGGTGTGTAAAATAAAAGGAAGAGCTTTGCAAAGTGGTAACATGCTTCAGATGGAGAAATAATGGATGGGGTCCTCTTGGGTCCACAGGCTCTGGGCTGAAAATGGAGGAGATTCAGGCTGAGTCTTTGGAAGAGGCCCCTGACAGTTTTTTTATTTACTTTGATTTGTGATGTAACTGAAAAGAAAGCAGCTGCCCAGAAACCTAGGCGCCTATGGATTGATTGCTGTGGAGGAAGAGGTGAAGACCCTGTTCCTTGGAAATGCTCAAGGCTTGGGGAGCTGGATGTGGTAGGTCTTCATCTCTAGAGCCTCAGTTCAGAGAGTATCAAGTACTTCTGCTTTGTGGTTCTTCATCAGCTAATCAAGTTGAACAGTCATCCAGAAGGCATGCTGAGGGCTGAGAAACTTTATAAAGTAACTTTAAGTGTTCTCATCTCTCCACTCCCTTCAGGACTTTGAGCCATGTGTGGAGCTAGTACACAGTCAGACATGCTGGGGTTCCTGCCTGTGCAGTTGCCTCTTCCCCATCACAGCTTGTGAATAAATTTTAAGAAGCCTGCAGACTCCTGAGCTGGTTCCACACAGAGTGTACCTGCCAGTTCTCAGAGGGCTTGCTAGCAAAGCATAGCTTTGTGCAGGATGAGCAGTGCTGCTTTCAGATCTGAGCTGACTTTGTTCCTTCCTGAGCCTGGTCTAATCAGTTCTCTCCAGGTGGGATTTGCTGGGCAGGGCCTGTTGAGGCACCTGGGCTGGCTGCACAGCGGTGAGCAGAGGTCTGACACTTCGGGCATTGCAGCCCCACTTCCTCCCCTGCTGCTGTGAAGGTGGGGAGCTGCCTGTAGGATATTTTCTGGCTTTTACATTAACTGGTTGTAGTAGGTGTCATCTACAACATAACTAGTAATAGCTCCTTATTTAATTTTTGTAGGCTGTTCCAATATAGAATGTAGCTCTTGCTACAAGAAACCTTCAAAATAAAGGGGTAACTGTTGATGAGGGTAGCAGAGAGCATCCTAGCACAACTGGGATTCCTCTGGGCAAGGTAAAGCTGTGCAGGAGGGGACTCCCCTTTTGTACTGTGCCAGAGGGGTATCAGCACCTGATGCATCAGGGAGCATCCTGGGAGCACATTGTTTTGAGTTAGTGTCTATAGCAATTGTGTACACTGCCCTGTAGAGTCTGAGCACCTCAGCATGGTTAGTTGGTGGAGGAAAAGCAAGCTTATAAAAATTTAGGATAACTATCCTCATGTAAAAAGCAAACACCACTGAGAGGCTGCAGGAAACAGGGAGGTGAATAGCAACCCAGTCTCTTAATTCAAATGAAGTTTCACTCAGTGTGGAGAGAGTAAATGAGAGGAAGTGATTTTTCTCTGCCAAGTCCTTTATTTAAATGTAAAAGCTTTTCATGGCTACTTGCAAAAGATACTGTTAACAGCGTGGTCCTTCGCATGACACTTCTTTCAGGCTTAGGCTCCTGCAGCGTCAGCCAGATGATCTGGCCACTGGCTGTTGTGTTCTCACTATTCCTCTCACATCTATTACTGTTGGATCTTTTTGCTGAGCTATTTCAGTGCACTTAGCTGAAACTAGCCTGACTGCCAGCATCACGTGCTAAAACCCCCTGCAGCAGCTGAGTGCTGGAGCCAGTGTCATGGATAGATTGTGAAGGAACTTCATTCTTAGTTAAAGAACTTAATCTTTCCAAAGCGAGCTTGTTTTCTCAAGGCAGGAAACATGCACCAAGGAAGGACCATTTTATACTTTCTTCTGTTAGGTGTGTGCTCTAGAGCAGTGGTTGAGGCAAGGTCCTGGATAAACCAGGCCCTTTCGACAATGGCTCACTTGCAGTGAGCAATCTCCTGTTTTGAAAGCTGTTCTATGTGTATATGTGTTAAGGTTACTATTAGGATAAGTTAATATTAGGATATTAGGATTATCATTTGCTGTTGCATAGAGTTGCAAGAATAAATAGGTTATGTGCTAGCACAGCATCTCTGGAGTCACAAACATGCAGCTGCTGGTGCCTGAGGTGTTTGCAGTCAGAGCTCATTCAGAGACACCATGATACATTTTCTTCAGCTTTTTAATTAAACAGAGACTTGAATTCCGTATATTTCTTACCACATTTCTTCAAAGCTCCTATGTTTGCCCTCTTCCCCCCACTTCAGCTTTCCCTAGTAGATTAGAGCCTGCTGGCTCTATGGAAAACATAGAGCACATTGTGAAGTCCAAAGCAAAAGCTGACTCAGCGATCCTACCCATTTAGGCTGCCACTGTTCATGGAACAGGAGGTTAGCCTTAAATTACTTCTGCCAAAAAATACTGCTGCCCATTTTATTAACTGTTGCTGTTTCCTTTTACTTAGGTTTTTTTTTTTTAGAAAAGTAGTCTACTAGTGCCTTAACAGTCTGGGAAAGAGGACTTTATTTTCATATGCTGGAATAATTCTCATGTTGCTGTAAGAAGCTTTTACATCTCTTCTCCAGATCTCTGGAGAAAGGCACTGTCCTAGACACAGGCCCCATCTCTACCAACAGTGGGCCCTGTCCTTGAAGGCTTTCAGCTCAACGTCTCTTGAGGAGAGAGGGCATGGTTGTGGTGCTGGGTGGGTCCCTTTAGAGCAGGATGGGGCAGTACAGGAAGAAAAAGACTTCCTTGTCATTCCCATTATCCTTACTAGTTGGAGCAGATCCACTCATGGCCTCAGAGCAGATGGGCATCAAAACTTGATCCATGTGTCTGAGTGATCTCACCAGTGTGTATGAACCTGGATGCAAACACGGCAGCAGTGCTGGAGGAGCTGGTACTGAGGTGCCACTACAAAGAGAAAAGTGAATCTCATCAAGTTCCTGTGTTCTCCATAAAGTAATCAGTGACAACTTGCTGTGATATTCCAGGGAGAAAGTTGATTTTGAGGAGGGAGCTGGCCACAGAGCAGTGCTTCATGTGACAGTGGTGGGAATTTTGGATGTCTGTTGTTGTCAGAAATATGCCCAAATGTCATTTTTCCATTGGCATATTAAGTAGTTATGTAGACTCAGCCTAGTCTCATTAATGGATTTAAAACAGGTTTTGGCATAAGGCAGCCAAGCACATCAGGAGTGGAACAGAAAATATTCTTCCTCAGTCCAAGAGCATGGAATCTGCCTCTCACACTAACTAAAGCAAGTGACAAATGCTGGTTTTGTTGTAATCGAAAATCTTTCTCTTTTCTCCCTCCCCCATGACCACCGTGTGCATGAGTGCATAGACTATTTATTAGCAAATTTAAAGCCACAGGCACAAAACTACTGTGGAGTCACCCTAAGGCCCCTGCACTAAAGGAGGAACATGTTGAATTAAAAGATACTTACCAAAGCAGCTGAATTCAGTCTCGTGATTGCTTTGACTCCAGCTCGAGGTACTTATTGATGCTTTTCCTTTTAACCCTTATTTCTTCTCCAGTCTGATCTGCATTTTTGACAGGTGATTATTATCACTGAAAGAGCTGACAGCTCTGCTAGTCTCAAGTGCTGCAGAAGTCCTGATGGTGGTTTTAATGCATGCAGGTTGTCTTTGAATATTTGGAAGGAAAGGCTGTAGAAAACATATGAAGCTTGTCTGCGCTGCTCTATTGGGGCAGGACCTGTGCTGGTCCCAGAATAACCCTGACATCACAGGGTGTCTTGGACCTCAGTGGGGGGCACTCCTAATTGTGAAACCCAAAAGAAAGTGATGCCCATGACGACTAGACAACTTCTGTAGGTATTTCCAGCACTTCCCTGGCTCTGTCCTTAGAGGTGAGAACCTCTCTCAGCTTGTGCTTCTCAGCTGTACATCAGTGACCCAGCTTCTGGGTTTGTTCTTCGCAGCAGGCACCTCTTACAAAATTTGTCTTGTTAGTGGGCAATTTGTGACTTGTCTGACTCCAAAGGAGAAGCTTGTTGGTGTCAGGCTGTCACTGTGCAAATACCTTTCTCTTATACTGAGAGACTGTAGAGACACTCAGACCTGTTGCTCAGGATGCCTCAATCAAGCCATGTTCAAAGTTGAACTGTACTGCACAAATGCTTGTCATACTTCAAGACCTGTTGATGGGAAGAATATTCTTAGAATCCCAGAATGGTTTGGGTTGGAAGGGATCTTAAAAGGGTCATCTCATTCCACCCCCCTGCCTTGGGCACGAGCACCTTGCACTAGACCAGGTTCCTCCAAGCCCCATCCAACTGGGCCCTGAACACTTTCAGAGATAGGACAACCACAATTTCTCAAGTTGTGCCAATGCCTTTCCACCTCACAGTGAGAGATTTCTTCCTAATAACTCATCTAAACTGCCTTTCTTTCAGTTTAAAGCCATTTTCCCTTGTCCTATCACTACATGCCCATCTGCCATGGTGGATGATGAATGTCCCGGTGCAAAGCCTCATGTGCAAAGGTTTAACAACTAACAAACGCTAGGATGAAATTAATTCCATGAAGGGTCCTATTTTTATATTCTTAACATACAAAATTCTTTGTAGCTGCAGTTTAGCAGGGTTCTGTCTCTTGCAACAGGGGTCACTGCTTCCATACAGTGCTAGAGTTGGTTTATCCTATTTTTACTGAGCTGCGAAAGTTGTTTTTCTAGTATGCTGTAACTGTTTGCTTCCCCACCCTTACACTCCATCTGTACACTTCAAAATAGAAGGAGGAAGAGGGCAGAGAAAGAACAAAGGCTCATAATAACAAATGGAAGGAAACTAGGGAAATTCAGGAGGAAACGGACAGTGAGAAATACAAAAAGATCCAGCTGTGCTGAATGCATGGGGTGTGAGTGCACAGGGATGCTTTCTACTTGTATTCAGAGCTCAAGACCTGCATTGTGGAGCTGAGCTTTCCTTTGAGTCAGTGACCTATTCAGATACCTAACAATGTCCATTATGTACAGTCAGCTTGTTTGTGCCCTGTGCAGGGCTTTCATACCTTTTTTCCATGTACAATAAAACTATTTACAAAGTGGCCAGGCTGAGCTCAATTTTGCTGGCAAGCTCTTGACCATCAGCTTTCAGCAAGCATCTTGCAACTTCAGAAAGATTTAAGAGGACAAACTGTGATGACAAGATGCTGAAGGAGAACATCTGCTGATGAAAACACTGTTCCTAGCTGACTGACAACAAGTGTCTCTTTCCTTTGAAGGACAGGGAGAGGGGAAAGAGGTAGCAAGAATTGGGTCCCTGCCCCTCATGGAGTTGTAATGATCAAATTGATACTGTGAGGCAGCCTGAAGAGGTGAGTCCAGAGCAATGCTTGATGGCAGTGTGGGACCCAGTAGTGCTTGTGCATCACTGTGGGGTGAGAACAGTGGAGAGGGCAAACCCTGGGAGCTGGAGGAAAACATCTCTGCCATGGACACCCAAGCAGTGCTGTTGCTGCCTTCATCCTTGCTGTAGAATAGGTGGGGCTGGAAGCCCATGGGAGAGCTATGCTTAGGTTTGTTCTGCAGCTGCAGAGGAACCAGCTGGCCCATGTTTAACATATGAGGGGATCCCCAGGAGGCTTTGTATGCTCTCTGTGGAGTTCAGGGCAGCAGCTGCAGAAGTGCCTAAATGCACTCCTCAGCAGAGATATCCTCTGTGACCTTGGGCAGCCCAAGGTTTTAGCCCTGTTGCTTGGAAACAGCTCCCACCTCCACTACAAAATTCAGCATGAGTTTTTGGATCACATGGTGGCTCTGATTAACATGAGAGCTTTTGGGGTAGGAGGAATCATGACTTGACCTTAGCCTGTAGTTTTCAGCACAAGGACATAATTCTCAGTTGAAGGAGGTACTCTTTGACCCAGCCCACCAAGAAGCCGCTGTAAGCAGTGACTGAAAGCTGAAGCTAGAAATAAGGTACTAGAAATAAAGTACATATTCATGGTGAGAGCAATTTGGGCATCGGAGCAAGTCTGTGCAGGCACTGGAGCTCTCTCCTATTTAAAGGGAGAAAGCATTTTGGCAATTTGCTTGTTCTGTCTTATGCCCTTGTTTAACCACCACTCATTCAGTTAGAGACACTTAGCAGCTTTTAAGGCATTTCTTTAGGGAAAAAAAAGAATTCTACACATTCAGGAAAACATCTGTCATCGCTGGGAGCAGAAACTGTAGCTAACGTGGTCCCTAGAGCATGTGGGAGAGCTCCAGTTGGTTACTGCCTCTCTGCAGTCACTTCTGGGAGAACAGAACTGGTTGTGAAGGTGAAGAAGGATTTAGCAACGTTGCCCAACATTTAGAAAAAAAAAAAAAACAAGGGGTGCCTCTCTGATACTTCAAACGTGTGCACAGCACATGACACTCAAGGAGTGTTTTTATTCGTGTTTGTTCTCAGGAAATTGTGTTGCTTTGTAAGCTGAGCTCTTTTAAGTGTCTTAAGTTTGGCACACTACAAGCTGGGCTTTAGCAGGCACTTCTGGAAGTTGTCAGCCTGAGCTATATTTTCCTGACTCAGATCCTTGCAGTAAGAAATGAGGAATGGAGCATTTAAATGGGAAAAAAAAAAAGTAGAAGCTACAGTGCAGCTAGATAAAGTCAATCTTGTCATTGCTTTTAATATTCATTGCCAGGCACGGTGATCACACTGTCAGTTTTAACTTAAGTAACCCTTAGTCCTAGTCATCTTCTGCCTACGTACATGAAAGGGATGAGTGAGCCCACAGCTGCTAAAGGCATCTCTCAATTACTTATATTTCACTGGGTATTTAAAGATTAGGTTGGGACATAGAGGATGAAAGGGTTTTTCTTTATCTTTTAATAAGAAACTTGTATTTGCAGATATGAAAAAGGCCAAAGACTGAAGTGTCTAACATGCTGCTCTTTTCCCTGCTGCTTCCTCCAAATGGTGTGGGGGTAGGAAAGCATGTGGAGATCCTACAGGGAATAAAACAATGTTCCTCTTGGTCTACTGCTTACCACAGCCCAGCCCTGTTTCCCAAAATTGATGGGTAAGGATGTGCTGTGCTGGAGTTCTCATGACATAGTCTTGCTTGCAATGCAGGAGACCAAGCAACATACAGGGAATTAAATATATGGGGCTTTGCACGCTTTAAATATGAACAACAAAGGGGAGGACGTAATGTGAGAAGCACTGAGAGATTCCTGTAGTCTCTTGCTTTTGCTTTCTCGCTGACTATCAAAAACTTTTTGGGAAAAGGACCTCTTCATTAGCCTTGTGATGCTCCAGCTCTTCAGTCAATAAATAGTCATCCTTGGGATCTCCACAAAATTATTTGGCAAAATCAGGGAGGATCAGATTAACTTTGTCCCAAACTCAAAGAAAGAAGCAAGGAGGAGTTTGGAGAAGGTCTTACAGCTGTATCAAAAACTGTGGGAAGGGGATTGAAAGGCATGGATCCCAGTGTTAAACAAAGCCAGCAGCTTTCATACCCCTTTAAGGCAGACACATGTGGCAGGAACAAAGACGTTCCCCTTGCTTAGCTGCATGACCTCAGAAATGAGTAGTGTACAGACTGCACTCGTCCCAGCGTGTGCTCAGGAGAGGGGTGTGAGCTGTTCCCACACAACCATCCCTAGAGCAGCCTGAAACCCTGTTTAATGTTCTCCTGCCAGCCATTCATCGTTATGTCAGCAGGTTGAAACAAGTGGTGAAGTTGCTTGGAGAGGATTTGATGCTGAGCAGGTTGTGTGTGGCGTAACAGACTTACCCAGTGTCTCGGGGCACTTGCTTTGTTGGTAGCTTAACTGAACATAGAAACTCTGACTTCATGATCCATAGATTTGGGGATGTGGGGGGGAGCTGGGCACACCAGACCTAGCACCCTCTGTATTACCAGAGGCACAGATGTGGATGAGGAGAGCCTGAGGCAAAGCCAGTGTGTCTGGAGAACAGTGGAGATGCTAAGCAGCCCAGGCACAATGCTGCTTTGGGAAAGCTGAATGAATCTGTGCCTCCTGCTGCTGGTGTGCTCCAAACCAGCTTGGGTTTTCCATGTGTCTCTGGGTGCAGCCACCCCATGCAGGGTGAAGGCCTGGGGGAAGCCCTGCAGCTAAAAGTTCCCTTTGTTATTTGCCTGATCTTGCCTTCAGCCCTGAGGCTGTTACAACCCAACCGGATAAGCTAAAAAAGCAAAGGAGTTGAGGCTCAGCAAGGAAAATCCCTGATCTGGATTAGACAGTTACCAACACTTCCACAGCACAGCCAGACTTTCTCAGCCAAGCTGCACATACAGGTAGTGTCCAATCTGAAGGTAAGAAGTGCAGGGTGAAGAGGAGGTGACCCTGTTGCCAGGCATAGCTAGGAGCCAGTACACATTGGCTCTGCCTCTGAGTTTGCTGTGTGACTTCATCTCTGCATACTGCTCTTTTCTTCCCCGAGTTGCAGGGTGTCCCTCACACCCATGGAGGACTGCGAGGTTGTGTCTGTCCTCTTCTGAAGTGCAGCATCATTCCTTGTGGTGCTTTAACCCTGAGAGTTAATACCTCCAGGTCACCTTTCCTGTTACAAGCCACCATCACCTGTAACTTTGGCCTCTCTGCTCCTGTGTTCATGCCCCAGCAGTCCTTTGTTGCTCCTGAGTTTGAAAGAAGTGCTTGCTGCTTCCCACCTTCATCTCAAATATGCAAGGTCAGGAAGACAGCAGGGAAAGCCAGCTTCAACTCAAAGGAGAGGAAAGAAGTAAAATAAACTCTTACCTTCTGAAGTTGCTACTTGGGACTGTACCAATGCAGACTTTCCCATCTGCTCTGTTCCCTGAGGAGTTGAGCACAGCAGGGTCTGTTCAGGTAAGCATCACCCCACCTGGGAGATGATGCTGTAGCATTTTACTATGGGGGAGAAGAAAACTGAAGGGGGGTTTTGTTCACAATCTAAGAATGCTACTTCTAAGCTATGCCTTTAGGCATATATTTAAATGGCAAAAGCTGTCAGTTTTTCTTCTGTCAGAATTCATTCCTGTTGCTGCATTCAGGCAAGGGTATACTGTGAAAAATTGTCATCTCTAGTGGCAACTTCAGAGTCTTTTGCCATTCAGAATCAGTCTTGTTTAACTTAGCTGCTGAGAAAGGGCATTCAGGCAGTCTTGCTTTGTTTTTGTTCCCTTTGTACAGAGTCAGCATGGCAATGATAAGAGCAGAAAGTAAGCTTCAGTTTCTCTCTGCACATTGTCACCAGGCTGGCTATCAGGCTTTGGGCATCTTCCTGTTCTTCCTGTTCTTTAAAGCATGAGAGTAAATTGGAGTCCCCAGGTTAGGTGTCAGCCTGCAGAGATGTTTGTGGTAACCCACAAGCAAGGAGGAACCCTAATTTGATGTGCCTTCGTGTCTGCTGACTGTCTGCTATGTCTCTTGAGTTTTTCATGTTGCATCAGAAGAGTGTTTTTGTGAAAATTCTGTAGTTCTGTTGATGCTGCTGGGCCAGTATGGACAGATTTCACACCCTGCTCTTCCTGCTGCCTGGAAGGTTGCTCTAGTAACCGTGTTTTTCTGCAGCATGACATTGCACTTCACCTTTTCCAGCACAGAGGATTTTAGAGGGTCATTCACACAGTCTGTGGCCACAACATGGTCATTCAGAGTCCATGAGCAGTTTAACCCTTTAGTCTTTCTGCTCTTAAAACTCCTAAAAAAGGGACTCGGTGAAGAGCACTGATTTGGCAGCATAAACCTTTCCATCAGACTCTCCAGGCTGGGTTCTGGATACAGCTCTGGTCTACTCTAAACCAACCAGCACAAGTCTCTTGTTGCAAATTGAGTCACCCAGTGTCACATTTGACTGATTGTGGGAGGGAGTGATGCTAGCTTTGAATGAACTGCCAAGTCTGCAAATACTTGGCAAATTTTCCTTCTAAAGCTGAAGTCTTGAGGGAAAGCGATCAGGTAAGAACCTCAGCTTTGGAGCAAGGAAAATAAAGTTTCTGCCTCTAATGGCTGGAAGGAAAGGACAGCCACTCTGGCTGGCTTAAGCTAGGGTAGGAAACTAGAAGGCAAATTATGGCTGCTTCTGATTTTGTTGCTTTTCCACAACGCCTTCTTCAAGCAAACGTCAGCTGGAGGGGGTGTGGAGGCTGACTGGGCTTTTGAACGTTGGGGTTGGCAGCTCTGGAGAGGAGCTCCCATGTGCTCTTGGTTACACTGATGTCTGTGCCTGTGAATCTTGGGTGTGTGCTCTGGTTTGCAGCACTGCTTGTTGCCAACATGTGGCTGGATGTAGGTGGCCTGCCCTTGCTGTAATTTGGTGGGTACTAATACATCAACACGATGCAAATCTGCCTTTAGTTAACTCTTCCTCCTCCCAGCTGTATGGCACTGCATGTAGGGTTTATTATCTCGAGCTGCAAGGGGACCCTGCTGGAGGATTGTAGTTTAGTTACATGCTCAGAGACAAGACTTTGTATTGAAAAAGCTGGGGTTTTATTATTGACTTCTCAGTCTATCCAACCCCCCTCTAGTCTAAAAAATTTGTTTATTAGCAAGAATATTACCATCCTGGTTGGAATAAAACTGCTGTGTGACTTCTAACTGCATCCCTGCCTTACCAGCTAAAGAAAGAGCAGATCAGCTGCCTTGATTTAATAGCAGTAGTGGAGGAAAGCTGACAGTGGTGCATTTATTTTTTTTGTTTGCAGTGATCTTTAGCTCAGAAGAGCGCATCTCTGTTCTTTGACTATTAAACAAGATTGCTTGC
>VYZP01042016.1:0-35133 GCA_013400635.1 Hypocryptadius cinnamomeus | reverse complement strand
GCGCAGGATGGGGGCTGTGCCCGCACGGCCCAGACAGGTGATTCCGCCTTATTATTATTAGTAGTAGTAGTAGTAGTATTAATTATTCTCTTACTGAACGGGACCCTGTTTGCGTGCAGGCTCCCTCCTTTCTGCGTGCCCGAGTGCAGCATCCAGTACATGAAGACAACACACACCGGAATTAAGCCGTACTGTAAGGACAGATCAGGTTTCAGAGGATGCACTTGTGCAGATGAAGAGTGAAGCGGCCAGCCCAGGTAGGCTTGTAAACAAACTCCAAACTCTCAGGTTGTGCTGCCAAGGACCTGTAGTTGCTCTAACTCTGCTCTCAGGACACTCAAACATGCACTAACACAAGGTGTCTGCTGAAATCGAAACAATTCGCTGTTAACACAGAGCCCAGGAGTCAGTTCCTTTTTACAGCTGCCTTGGCTCCTCAACTCTTCTTTCCTCTCACTGGGAGCACGCACACCATCCTGCTTCTTTAGGGAAAGAGAGAAGAAATCAGATAAAACTGTCCACACTGTCTTGCTGACATACGCAGAGCCACCCTATGTTCATTTCCCTTAGGAATTAATATTTGGAAAAGAGTTATCATAAAGAAACTTGTGCAAGTCTAAAGGGAAAACCAGCTGTTCTGAGGTCTCTGTCATTGTAGTACTTAGAGATGAACAAAAAAGCCCAATTTTCACTAATGAAGCCCTTGTGCTTTGGATTGCCTCGGAGTTCCAGGATTTTTCCACCAAAAAAGGAGGTGATGCTTGATGCTTTTTCTACTTTCAAGGTATTTCTGCAGTCTCGATTTTCTACAGATTCTATGAGCATAATGAACTGTGAGGCTGTGCTGCAGCATCTCCTGTAGTGTCTTGTACGATTTCTGTCCTGTAATTTTTTCAGAATATGCAGGAGCTCTGAAACCTCCACCCCTCTGGCCAGCTGGACAGAAAGACCTCTCCATACCTTCTAAAGGAAAGGAACATTGTCAACCTTTTTTCCTAAACCTTTCCTTGGGTCATTAGCTAGAAAAGTAAATTATGTTGACTTTTTAACTCTCAAGAATGTTAAAACTCAAATGTTAACTCTCAAAATGTAGGCAGTTGTTGATAATCTAATGATGAGAAGTGAGGCTCTTTTACTCTTCATTAAGGGGCCTGAAAAATTTAGACGAACTGGGTAGATCCTATGATGGAATTAATTGGTAGAGCTACACAGAAATAAACTTTTTTTTTTTTTTTTTCTTTCTTTTCAGAGATGAAGCACTGTGCCCTGTGACATTTATTTTTGCTGTTTTCACCACTGGAGGATGGCTGCCAGACTCTGTGAAAATGGTTCTGGTCAGTACCACTGCACCCACGCCAGCCAACGTCTTGAAATCAGCTACATGCTGGTCCTGATTATGCTTGGAAAAGTCTTCCTCGATTTCTTCATGTTGCAAATTAAGCCAAGACCTGTGAAAGTCAGTTTTATGGGATACTTCTGCGTTTCAGTGGCACTTCTCGATTTCACACTGCTGCTGAGCATGTGTTTCATTTTCTGTTTTGAGGACTTTGCGCTCTGGGGCGTGCGGTTCACGGAGTACCACATCTGCCTCTTCACTCAGATCGCCTCTCTGACCTACGGGATTCTGCCTTACCCAGTGTATCTGGTGGCTGCTCTGGATTACTACACCACTGTCTCACAAACATCTCGGGTCCCTGCGAGAGGTCGGAAGTTACTTTATGGATTTGCCGTGGTGGTTATATGGATTTCTGGGTTTTTTTGCACTCTCCAAGTTCCTGCTGTCTCTGAAGAGCTGGAAATGCAGAACAGTGTTTCCCCTTCCCAGTGCCCTCTCTCTGACAGCTGGCAGAGCTCCTCGGTGTCGTGGGCCATGGTGCTGCTGCTGAGCATGGCTCTCCTGGCTCGCTGGAAGGAGGTGACAACCATGCTGCTGTCTGCCAGGCTCCTCTCCTTTTCCAGCCAGCCTGTGCTGATGCTCCCCTATGTGCCCAACAACACCACTTGCTTTAAGTGGCAGCTCCTGAGCAGGCTCCTCCTGTGTTTCCTTGGCACCTGGGCACCGTTTGTTGTTCTCCAGGTGGTGGTTGTGCTCCTGGGTGTGCAGATCCCAGCCTATGTGGAGATGAACGTGCCCTGGCTGTGCTTCATCAACAGCTTTCTCCTGGCAGCAGCCTACTGGTGCCGGTGCCGCGACGTGGAGCTGACAGAGGAGGGGTGGTGCACAGACCCCTTTGTCAGCTGGAAATTCTGCTTTATGCCGTTCAACAATGAAAGCACAGAGCCAGCTGATAAGCCAGGCACAGTAATTGTCATCTGTTAATGAGCTGCCGACTGAAAGGGCTGCAAAGAAGCAGAACTCTGATGTTGGGTGGCCGGGTCCTTACAGACAACACAAGGAAACATCTCCAGAGCTTCACTCCATAGAAACAAGTCCAGTGTCCAGCAAGACTTCAGTGAATATTGCACTGCAAGCACTGCCAGGGAATTCAACTTCAAATCACATGTTTAAAAAAACACTGCTTATATAGGACAAGTTTTCAGTCATTTTTCTGACTAGAATTTCTTTAAATGGCATTATCTCAGGTTTTACAGTACAAAATGCAATAAACTCTTCAAGGCTGGAGTTACGTACAGATGCTGACCTAAGTTTCAAATTACTTTTTGAAGTGTATTTTGTTGCTAAAACGTGGATTTTTGTCAGCTTGATGGAAGGTAAGGGTTGCTGTCTGTTTAACAAGAAATAACTTGTTTTAGTTAAAGTTACAACTCCCACAGAAATAGAAATTCTATATAGTACAAAACCAGTGCAAGATGTGCAACTTCCACAACCACGGGAGAGGTGGCCGTTTCACTGTTTCTTTGCTGCTGTTCCTCTAAGGTACATGAACAGATTAATAATTAAATAATTAAAGCAACAAGCATCAAGGTTAGCTGCTATACATAAATGCATGCCCAAGGTTAAAGAATGGTTCAAATTAAAATATAGCTTATTTTGAAGCCAAAATTACTTTAAAACAGTTAAATATGAAGTGGGACTACTTTAGCAAGGAAAGAATTAGTCAGGCTTCTAGCAAAAATACTCTCAATTTTCAAATTCTTAGAGTTTTACAATGGACTTGATTTGATTTTGTATAAGAGAAATAAATGATACACAACCAAAGCAGACAAATGAAATTAGCATTTATTTCTGAAGCACTAAACTCACAATACAATGTTGTACTGAAAGAGAAACTAAGTAAATGATGCTGTAAGTTGGTTAACTGTCCCCCAGACCCACAGGGAACAATGATTTCACACAAGAATACTCACTAAGAAAACTCTGCAGATAACAAAAGGTGCAATTACAAGCAAGTTTAAGCAGCATAGTATAAGGTGCTTTGTTTCAGCATCTGTAGGATGGATTTATCCATTAAGAGACAGATTGAAGAAATGTCACTTTTACAGATCATAACAAATGAGAGAATCTAAAATTCATTCACATGCTAGTTGGTAATAGGAAAGTGCTTCTTAAAAATGATTCACAAAGTGAAGATTATACTTTTACATAGCTCATTGTGTGCTCTTCAACTGTAAAATTTCAATTTTGGGTAATAATTTATTTTATTATATATCAATTATAGAGATAGATTTAATTGCAGAATTTAAAACTACATGGGTTAAATTTTCTTATAAAAGAATATTCCAGTATTTCACTCCATAAGAATACACAATCACATCTCAATCATAAATTAATCTTTGATTTCGGAAACATACCAAAATCCGATTATTTTGATTACCTCACCCCACATAGTGCTTCTTTCACTCCCAGTCGGTGGTAAATTTCTTTGGGGTTTCTGTGATGTAATCAAAAGGGGACAAGCATTTTTCAGCAGTAAAAAATGGTTTGGGGGAAAAACCTAGTTAAAAGGCCATCAAAAGGACAGTAAATGATCGAAAACTGAATTTTATAACTAGTGCAATAAGAGGAGGCAATGCTTAGCAATATAGTTTGAAGTGTTTGGCACCAAAAATTATTTCATTTTTTATGCTGGAAAATGTACTTGGAAGAAATTCTATTTCCATGTTAAAAGTAGGAAAACACATGCAATGTTAAATGTGCAAACAACCCTAAGGAATTGCTCCCTGCTCCCTCAAACTGTAATTGCTGTTAGCTAGTGCTGGAGATGCTATAGGATAAACCATGGCTAAACACAGGGGTTTGACATAGCATTTCTTCAGGTTTTATAGAAACTGGACACCCACTGAAATGGGGCTGACAAAATATTTACAAAACCTAATTCCATTTAAAAAAAATCAGCAAATACAATCAACTATAGGAATGCACCAGGCATTTCAGAATCATGAAGTAACTAATTCCTACAGACTTGGCAGGCAGGGGGAAATTCCTCTTTTAAAGTTCATTCAACACCAGATGAAGGAAAAGCTATTTTCAAGTTCATTTCAGGTGTGTTTTGCATGGTAAGTCTCACCCTTCTGAATCACTAACATGCACAGAACTGGAACTGCAACCAGTTGGGTGAGGCTGCTGACATGTTTTATTTATCCGTGTGGTTCAGCTTCTCCAGCCCTAATTAAAGTTTACACAACCCCATCTGCCCTAACGTGCCAGAATTCCTGTAGCTGCTGCAGTGCTCCTAAAGCCACTTGAAGTTTTTAACATTTTTTACAGGGAACCCACAACATACAGCCAAAGCAAATATTAATGGATTAATGTTACATCACTGTGTTGTCAAATTTATTCTTTCTAACTTTTTGTGGAAAAGTGCCAAAAGAGCATCAACTTTTAGGCTGCCACCTCCATTGAGGAGGCAACAGTGGCACTGCAGGTCTCCTCCAACATCCAACTGTGGTGCCTGAGCCTGCCAAGGGACTGTTTTAAAACATATTAATGGCAACCCTCTTTGCAAGCCCACTTTCATCCTTGGCATTCATGGAGGGAGACACCAGTTGTGCAGAGATCTCCATCCTACTGCCTTCATAACAATTGTCTTTTCCTCTGCATTTTTTTTAACCTGGTGCTTCTGGGCAGTCCCAACACTGGTGCCTGAACCATCCCTCTCTAGAACAGGGGTGACAGTTTCACTGCCAGAGAGGACAGAAGCTGTGCCAGGAAGGTGGAAATATCTGAAATAAAAGAACTACAGATAACCACTGCTACATCTCCCCTGTACATCACTTCTTGTGCTGTGCCAGCAACTAATGGCCTTACACCATTCAAATCCCTTACAGTATTGATATTAATGCTAACAGCAGCTAAAGTGTTAAACCTTTATGGGAGACTTCTGTACTTTTCTCATTTAAAGAATCTCTTACAAACCAACATTGATTTTAATGAGATATTCTATGTGTTTTCAACTCTAAACAGAGTATTTGGCACTCAATGATAAAACCCTTCATCTTTACACACATCTTTCCTGGTCAGTTCATTCTATAACACAAAGACTACTTGGAAAGGAAGTTGGGGGTGCAGAATCTCTCATTGTTCTTTCCAAAACTGAATTTGCAAAAAGCTGCCAGGGGATGGAAGCATCCTGGCTGGGTAGTGGAGGACACCACAAGCCTTCCACAGGCTGCCCAGGCTTCACTCACAAAGCAGATCTACCTCACGAATCAAAGACATTTGTGCTTCAAGCCTAATCCCATAATCAGCAGAGATACCCTGATTATTACCTAGCAACAACACCACAAGCCTGTCAACAACCCTATGTACCCAAGCAGTGCTTCATAAACACAATTAGAATGCTCCTTCAGTGTCATGTACTGCACTTAAACAGCGTTTATGATCACAATTCTACAAATGCACAATTGTGCTCAAGTTACAATTACTTCTAGATGGAAAAAAATCTTTTAAAGTCTTGTTTTTCTAGCTCCGTACTCTACAGAGTCATTTGGATAATTCAACAGGAATACTTGCTGGAAATGTAAAAAATTTTAACTTGAAATCTGTTCATTACACTGGCTCCCAGAACTGTGCTTCAGAAAAGTTAAATCCATGGCTACAAAAGCTGGACTATGAACTTACTCCATACCTGCAATTACCAGCATATTCATATCTCTGAACTTTGCTTTTTCAATTCCTCTTTGCTGTAAAAGATCAGAAAATACTATGCAACCTTCAAGTGAATGAGCAGGTGTGTGTTTTAATGCAGAGGTTACACAAACCTACCCAGCAGCTTAGGATGGGGCCTTGAGCACATGTGGAAGTGCTGACCTTGAGAGCCAGGGGACAAGGCATGACACAAAACTCCCCAGCCCTCAGAGCTGACATCCAAGAGAGCAAAATGCCACTCTCAGAAATTGAGTGGGGAAGGAAATGTCAGATTTCCAAAGAGATGAAGATGGTAAAAACAAACCAGGCTGATTCTCATGGATTAGGGTACTGTGTGCTCACTGCCTTGGTGCTCAGTCTGAGTCCCAGGCCCTGACTCCATCAGCTCAGACCAGGGACAGCTTCCTGAAAAAGCTTCCTGAAAAACCCACAGCTGGCACTGGAGCATTACTACTGTCTCTTTTTCAAATGTCACCATTTGCAAAGCCATCCAGGTATGTAACTACTTTCAGGTCTAAATAAACTCTCATGACTAAAGGCAAATTCTTTTAAAATTAATTTAATTTAGGCTCATCTTAAATGAACTAAGCATTAAATGAATTCAAAATTTCTTTCTCCTCACAGCATCTCCCGTCTGAAACTACAGCTCACTATGCAAGAGTGACTTGAAAATTAATTCACTATGAGCAATTAACACTTTACACTGAAACTATTCATTTATAGCTCTGCTCATACCTGTTCCACTCAGCATTGAACAGGAACAGTGTATTTAAAACAAAATACTCTAAAATATTAGCTTCTCTCCATCTCTAATAAACTAATTCAGGTGCACATTAAAAAAGTACCCTAGATTGATTGTTTTGCACAGTCATTATCTGCAGCCTAAAGCAATCAATGAGGAAATTCCTGGGTAATGATGACAAATACATTTCTAAGTATATGCTAACAGGACATCTCTATACAATACTCGTGAGAAAATAACACTGCAAGCTTTTATACATGCTGAGTTTTAATATGAGCAGTCTCAGTACAATCAGAACTACTCATGTTATAAATTATGGGGATGTCTAATTATTTGCAAAACCAGGACTCAACACAGCTGTCACTGAATACTTCGATCACTCAGAGCTGTAGATTTGTCACTGTGTGAGAAATCTGCTGAGCTCTTGAGGTGGAAGTTTCTGCATGGATATTGTGATATTAGAATGAGAACATCCATCTGAAACTGGCATTAGTTGTAGCTGCCATGCCAGGCAGTGACACACCACACCCAGCCCAGTGTCACACCGAACTTCCATTCAAATTACACCTCTGTGGTTTTGTACCTGAAAATTTCCTTCCACTTCAAGATACAGAAACAATGCAAAAGCTATCACAGATCTGCCCAAACAGTTGGTTTTGCCCTTTTATCCTTTCCTCTTCCTGCCACATCTGCAGTTACAAAGGAATTCAACCTGTTCTATCCAAAAGGCTGGATTCCTTTAAGGACAAAGCACAGGTGGAAGTCAGGGGGTAAATACCTGCTTTCACAGGAAAAAAATGAGGAAATGGATGCTTGCAGAACACAAATCTTCTATTTGAAATGTCTCACTGACAAAAATCTAGCAAAGGCGTTACCCTCCATCAAGAACTTTGTTTCTAGAAAAATATGATGGGTTAATGGGTAAAGAATGGATTTACAATGCAGCCTGTTTAAAACCCCTTCAGACACTCTCTGCTGAGCCAAAACAACTGGCACTTTAAGTCAGTGGAGGTACCCAAGCTTCCTCAGGGGAGTGCCCTGCTCCTGCTGCAAAGCAGGGATGCTGACATGAGCCAGATGGATCAGGGGAGGCTGCACACCCCTCTTGATCATTCATGTGCAATTCTTTAAAACCCAAAACAAACCCTGAGGCTGAGACAAGTGTCACAGTTCTATTCTATTGGATGAAATCTTGACAGACACCTTCAGTGTGTCTGCTCAGTGCTCTGCAAAAGAGCCTTGCACTGAGCTAATGCTGCAGTTTCCATTAAGGAGTAGGGTAGGATGGAGAGTGGTGGAGAAAAAGGGAGGCAAAAAGCCATGGAATGTATCTCCCTTCTGACCTATTCCTACAGAAGCTGAAATACTGCAAACATTACTGTGAGGGGTAGCCTGCAACACCAGAAGTCTGAATACAGAAAGCAAAATCCCAGGAAATAAAGAGAATAAAAAAGATTTCTTGTAGACACATCCTGTGGGAACAAGCATTAAAATACAATTCAAATCTTTAATATTTCTTTTGCAAGAGGGTACAGCCTAACATGGGAAATGGTAGTATAAGCCTGGGAAAACCTCATCTATCTGAACAGCAAGTGGCCAGTACAAAAAATGGTTCTGGAGGACTGTTACTCTAAGTATTATATTGCTTTTTGGAGCAAATTCATAAGCTTCCCAAGTAGACTTCAGTTGCACTTGGAAATTTTCCAGCCTACTTTCATATACAAGTGTGACTTTTAAAAAAATTCATTTTATTGACACATCTACACTGGCAAACACTCCTGTACAAGTGCACTTCTATCAGTACAGGTTGGTATAGCTGTGTCTGCTTTTAAGTTCCAGTTAATTGCCAAAATCATCGAAGAAGTAAAAAAACTTTCAATATGCATAAGGCCCACATTCTAAGCTGTTGCATTTATGAATATTTAAAGCATATCTCATTATCTGTGTTTCTCCCAAACCCACAGGGAATGTTACATACCAGATGAACAGGACCAGATGTGCCTTACGGGGTCTGCTCTGAGCTCCTGGCACCTGGCAGTGATTCTGGCTGAGCTGGACACAAACACTAGCTAGAGAAGCTCTCCTGAAAGCTGTCTAATAAAGCAAAATTAAAGCAGCCATGAAATTCTCATGCATGTAACACTGATTAACTACAGGTCTAAATAAGACCCCTAAGTCCACATTTTCTAGTACACCTTAAGCCATTATCAAACCACATTTATGTATCTCTACGTTTTACATTGCCTAAGAACAGTACAATCAGAAGACAGATTAAAAATTAGCCAGTGAGATTTCTGTATAAAAATAATAAAACTTTAAGACAAAAGCCAAAGGATAAATATCTAAGATATCTTTAGTCTTCAGTTAGCTCATCAAAACAGAACATATCCTTTAGAATGTATGTTACAGATATGCTACACTGTGTATCTTACAGAAATGCTACAAATGGGAACCCACTGTCTCCATCATTTGAATGTCTTTCAAATGAACATTAGCAAACACTGGAACTTCAACTAAGAAGTTTATTTTACAACAGTGAATGAAAATAGAAAAAAAAAACAAACTAGAAAGTGCTTAGCAACTTCCCTCCAAAATAAACCCAGGCATCAATTCATCCTCTAAAGCTTTGGTGCCGTTTGGGTAAGGGTTCTCACCACATACCAGCGTGCAACTGCAATGTGTTGTTCTAACTTGCAGCTTCAGTGGTTAATAAAAACATTAATAACATCTGCTATTAGCAAGCTCAAACAGTTGTAATTAAGAACAATGATTCTAATGTTGATCTCCAGAAGGTAATGGTAGAAAATCTGTCAGTGGAAACAAAGCAATAGTCTAATTAAAGGAAAATGAAGCACAGATTTTTCCGTAATTCAAATTTACTCTTTAAGGTCATCAGTTAAATAATATACATATTAATCTGTCCGTCACAAACCTGCCTTTTAGCCAGTGTATGTGCATTGATTCCTTTTGATCTAGGGCAGCAGTTCTCAAACTTCAGGTCAGTTCCTCTTCTCTTCAGGAATACTGTACAGCCCCCTAAATACCTCCCTACACAATCATATATTATGCATTAATTTGCATAAAATACAAAAAAATACATTATTTGCAGACACATACACATATTTAATTCAAATATACACAATGACTATCAGCACACGTACCCTTCTTTCCCTAAACAAGAGCTTAAGGATCCAGGTCTGTACATAAGGGGAGTGAAGCTGCAAAAGGGAGGGAACAGAAGGACAAAATACATCCAAGAACATCTGTGCACAGGTGGGGGGAAGCAAAGGCCAAGAAGGTGCTGCTGCCTCAGAGCCCAGGCAGCTTCCAAGAGCATCAGTAACTGGGGAAAGGTATTTGTTCCACAGAGTGTGAGAGAGGGAAGATGGAGGGGGACACTAAAATCCTACCACCTGGGTCTGCAGCATCCAAGACAAAATCTGCCAGAGGGACAAAGCAGGGCCCCTGGATATTTCTCTGTCCTGGTATGCCCAAATTTGCCCTAAACCAGGACATTCTCCCAGAGTTGCCAACGTTGGCATTCCTCCTGCTGACCTGCGGCTCCAGGCTCCCTCATGGCAGCAGCAGCTGCTCCTACACAAGCTCTGAAGGGGCCTCACTGCTCCCTCCTCAGAGTACTGCAAGCACAGCTCACACTGGCCACTGGACAAGGAAAAGGTGCCTGGAAGCTTCCAGTGAGGCAATGGGAATGCACTACAGGGAAAGACATGTTAGAAGAGGTATCAAGAAAAAGAACATCCGAGTTATGCTGTCCCTTCTCTACCCCTGGTCTCTAAAGCAACTTGTCTCAACATGAGCTGGTCCTGGCTGCAGTTTTCAGCCCCTCACACCCAGGCATGTGGGAACCTGAACCCCGAGTGCTCACACTCTTCCTCAGGGTCCACTCTGAACCGCCATTTGAGAACTGCTGGTCTAGCTTAACTAGCAGCATGTGAAACTACAAACCTAACACTTAATGCCCCCTTAGTGCATAGCAGCATTCAAAGACTAAAGTAACATGTGCTTCAGTTACCTCTGGCAGGAGTGTCAGTAGCCTGATCATGAGGATTTTGATGAGACATCTACATGGTTTATAGTATTTTACAGACTTCAAGAAAATACTATAGTGGCAAAGATGAGGGTAAGCCTACACGAGGAAAACCAGCTGCCAACCTACCCCTTACAAACAATTTGCTCAAGACTAAAACAAACTCAGAGAGCACAACTAAATGCATAGCATTTTACTGGTACTAGTGCTTCCACAGGGCCTGTGGACACTTCTGTTAGTTCAGTCCAAACACTGCTGTATGTGGGAAAAATCTTTCAGAATACAGCAACACAATTTAAATGGTGTCTAGATTGGGGCGGGGACTGGGGTGTTAATCATAACTCATAAGATGAAGTACATGTTGGGGAATATCTAACCTATCACAGCATATTTCACTTCATGTTTTTCCATGAAAAATTTCAACTCAAAGCATTACTCAGGCTTTACTATAAACTTATTAGTTGTTGAAAACTACAGAGGACTCCTGGTATAATCAAAGGAACATTTTAAAGTCTTTATGTGGGGAGAGCCCCACCTACTTAACAAAACATCACAGTAACACTCATGCCACAGTGAAGACGTTGGCATATTACTGTTGATTCTGTCACTGAGAAACTGTTGTTTAAACCTTCATGTTCACCTCCTAGGATTCTTTCAAGGAATTGATACGTGCACAGATTTTCAATGCAGGTCCAAGCTTAATATTCATTGCACTCATAAGGTGATCCTCCTTCAACAAAAGGAGAGCTTGTCCATCAATTTCTTGTGCTCTAAATTCATCTGCAATATCTTGACAACCTAAAGGCAATAAAAAATATGATTACTGGTTTAGAAATGCCCATTCTTACATCCAATGTCCACACCAGATTTTGTCCATACCAGAGCTTTTCAGCAACACATTTTCCAGTGCTCATCCCTTTAGCTTGTTGAACCTAAATTACATGCAAGAGTTCAGTACTATGATGGGAATTCTGAAATAATATGAAAATAATTTTTACTACAGCCTCTAATTACACTGTATTTACTGGAGAACTACTCATTGGGAATTTCAAGTCCCAGCAAAGACAGAATTTTCATTTCATTAAGAGGAACAACCTCTCATCATTGGAAGCGATTGGGAAAACAGCACTGAAATAGCAATCAGGAGCATAATTCAAGTGGGTTCTTTCCAGCCATAAAAAGATACAACTATCTAATTCTATAAATGATAAATACATTATACTGCTCTGTGCAGTGAGAACATCCAAATAGCTACAATTTCCAAAAGAGTTAATTCCATCTGTGTGTTACACCACTGAGCTAAAGAAACAAAGTTTTGATGTATGGGCTTTGGCACAACCATCTCATGAAGACATTTATCATTAGTTATCAGAGTGAATATTCTACACACAGCAGTAACTCACTTTACAAGTGCAACTTTAAACTGGCTGGATCTTTTTCCCATGTTAAACTCCTTTTCTCAACATGAAATATCAGCCTCAGGTTACTGAAGATCACAACATAAAAAAAAAAGACTCTACATGGGTTGGACTGCCCCAAGTAACTGAGGGCCCATTTCCACTGAAGAACACTGAGGAAATAAAGGTTCCTCCAAAGATGTTCTGGATATGTGCTGAGCACGATCAGCCAGTTATGCCTGGCTCTATGGCAGCTCTGTTAGATGGATAAATGTCTTCTAACAACGGCCAAAGAGCACTCATTGTCAGTTGTTTATTTGAAGCTTCTTCCCCCAGCTATGTTTTCAATGGAGTTTTTAAATACATTTGTGTTCTCAATCCAGCAGTCTCTCCATCTGTCTCAGAGCCTTTCAGACACACTTGAATTTGTGCTCCACCTTCCATTCCTGATGTCAATTATTCCTCAAGAAAGCTTATTTTTTGGCATTTTTACATTTTCCCTTTTTAAAAGTACACTATTATAGAGATATGAAATTACTGTGAAGAACTTTTCTACCTGGATGACAGCAACTAATTTCATATTCTCTTGTGTGTTCAGATTTAAATTCCATGAAGAAGAGATGGCCTAATTTCCTGATAGATTTACAAATGTGTACAAGGCAAATGGAAAGGAAACATGGAAGGAAGTATCAACATCCAAAAATGAATTCATTTGGATTATTACTGTGTGAAGGTTGCAACATTCAAGATTGGAAAAAGTTAGCTTTTCACAAAGAATAAAGCACAATTTTTTCCTTAATGATTTGTTAAACAGACCTCATACAATAATCAGCTCTGACATCATTATAAAGGTTTTCTTACTGAAGTGCCAACAAGAGATAAAACATCTGTAAGTCAAGTATTGAGTATTTCTGGGAAAGGTATCATGGCATGTCTGATTTGAGACCTGAACATTGTGATTGTCAGACCACACCATTTACAGAGAATCTGAGAGATCAGAAGTTCTTACATTTAAGAACAAAATTGGTCCTAATGAAACAGAAAACTGGATGTTTGTTGTTGCCAGCTTTTTTCCTTTAAGCAATTTCCATGCAACTTCTTAAATACTTTTTATCAAAGTCATTTTTGGAAAAGCAGAGCATGGAAGTTGAAGGTACTGCAGTTCCCACATCCAAGCACATCTGGTTATATTCTTAAGCACTTTTGCAATTGTTTGTTGTGCAATAACTTGGCCAAAAGAAAAGGGTGGAGAGCGGGTGAAAGGTCATTTATCTTGCAACTGAAGACAGAAAGGAGAACAATTCTGCTCAACTTAAGCTGTTCTGTCTCTTCCCCCAGAAGAAGCAGCTAACAGTGCAAGTGTCCTGGACATTGACTTCTCCAAAAGGCTCCAGAGGAACTCAGGAAAAGCCTGACAAGGACACAAGTCCATTGCAGCTACAGACTGTGCAGAAAGCTGTAAATGAAAACAGATGTTCCTAATGTTCACGGAAAAGTGACAAATCACCATCTCCTACAGCATGGCAGATGGTCTGCACAGACTGCACCTAATAGATATGTAATATAAAATGCCATAAAGAAAATCATCTATATTATTTCCTACATTAATCAATCTTGGAAGTATATGATAAAATATTTTTTCAAGAGAGTGACTTGAGAATATACTGAAAAAAATAAACCCCAAAATTACCCAAAAACCCAAATGCAGCAATGTAGCAACAAAAATTCTGGCAGGTTATGAATATAACTTTAAATACCTATTGAACTTCTTTTTTAGAAAAAGTATTTGAGAAACTAGGCTTTCATATGGAGAGGAATGAGTAATTATAATAAACTTTCATTACATACAAATAAATATGTTTGTTTAAAATCAAAGATCACCTTGTTTATAGAATACAAAAAATGAAACCAGATCCAGCAGCTGGTGAAAGATTGTAAAAGTAATGGTTTCAAAACAGAAACCACATTTTAAGAATTTAATTTTTGGTTTCATACTTGCAAGTGAATTGTGTTTATGTGGCACTTCAGTTATTCTAGCACAGGAACTACCATTTATTGAGAGCCTAGGATTAGTTATGGAATTAACTGGAGTCTTGAATCCATAAAAACAGTAACTGAAAACAGCAGTGACAGAGCTACACTCCATAACACAGCTCCAGTACAGAAACAGGAATGACCACATCCCAAACCTAGGGAGCTTTGCTTGTTTCTACAGCCACCACTGCAGCTTCCCAGAAGCAGTGTTACTGAATTGCAATAAACTATCAGAAGAAAGGTACTTCAAGGATGACTTTTGCCAATTTTAGACATCTTTGACTGACCTACTACAAAAGACTGTCTGTCATAATGCATGTGTATGACTTAGCAGTGAAGATCTATTCCTTACAGGTTAATAGTCTAATGAGATTCACAAAAAAATGGTACAGCATTCCAGAAAAAGTAGAAAATTAGGAACAAATGTAGCCTGGGTTTTAATGGGTAAGCAACAAAAATTCTGGTACGACTGCTACTGTGGAGATCTGCCTTGTTATCTGTAGGGGTTGCAGTGTCTGATCAGATAAAATGGCATCCTTGGGGAAAGGTAGGGAGTGAAGCTTTAAAGGTTTGATAGTTAGGAAATCATAAATGTCAAATAACCTGAGGATGACATAAAGGTAACAGTGAATATCGATCTAAAGGAAAGGTTTGTGAACAAGGAAAAATCATATTATTTTTTCTGAGAACAAACTGAGACTAGCAGTATGCAGAGTTTCTAGGCAAAAGACCTCTGAGCAAAGCTATGCAAAACAAAATTTTAACTTTATAGCAGAAACTTGCTTATTCTTTTTCAATGACTTGTATTATGATAGGTCTTCCAAACTTTTCAGTTGTATCAAGGGAAGTAACACTGTTCTTGCTTTTTCTACTGAATAAGCAGCAAGGGAGGAAGAGAAGAAGGAAGTGAGAAAGGAAGAGAGGAAGCAGTGTAACAGGGAGGAAGTGCGTCTGATCTCTCTACTGACCTCTTGAGAGAAGTCAGACTGAAGGAAGGAACAGCTCTAATCTCCATCAGCTGGGATGCAACAGCAGAAGTGGGACTAGTTCTATCAACCTGGGATTTGTGCTGAAGGAACAAGCAAGAGGAAACAAATCACATTCCAGTCTCTATCACCAGCTAACACTGCTGCTGTTACCACACCACCTCCTCATCACAGTGCTGCTATAAAGCAAAGAACTTCATTGTTAAAACCAACAGAACAAGTTATTGCCCCTTCCATACCAGGCAGAGAATGTATAAAGGCCCAAACTTCATCGACAGTCCATACTGAGGGGTCAGTTTGCACCACTGGTAAGAGGTCGATGCTCTCCGGCATCTTCCGCATCCTCAGCTCGCGAAGCTCCCGCTCCCTCTCACTCTGTCTCCGCAGGCGCGTGGTCATGGCCGTTGGAACAGCGTCTTCATGAGGAGCCAGATCTTCTTCTGCAGATGGATAAGTAATTGGAAGCTGGAAAATGTAGCAACTCCAGTATTAGGCTTTATTTGCAATTCCCAAAGCAATGCCATAGTTTTAAGCAAATATTCCACAGACCTGTCTAAGAAAATGATCTCGTGATGCCCCCTCAGGGCCGCTCGGCCGACGCCCGCGTCGCCCAAGACTTTGGCTATCTGATTTCCGATTCCAACGACTGGTCTTGTCTGATGGAAACAGCCCAAATTTCTTAGTGCAACTAAGGCTGTGCCTAAAGAAGTAAGATATATTCAATAATGCACTAGTAGTTTTTTGGACTGAATTCAATCAAGTAACCATAACATCAGAGTGTTGTAGAAATGCTGCTTAATTACAACAACAGCTGTCACAGAAATACAAGAGAAAGGTATCTCAAAGGCCATTTCATCAAACCCTCATCTCGTTGTGGGATCAAGTGCATCCAGATTACCCCTGGAAGATGTCTGTCCTTCCCATTCTTAGAAATACCTTTGCATGTACAGTTCTGCTCTGAAATGCATAGTACAGTTCTGCTCTGAAATGTCCACTAAAAACCTAAAATCACATTGTATTTTCTGGTTCCATTTTCTCTACCTAGCCGATACCCAGTCAAAGGAGGACAGAGGGAAAAATCCCATGTTAAGATTAAAGGACTAAATCTCTTTAAGATTATTTTGCTGGTGGTGTTCCAAGAAGTACCAAATCGAAAATATATATTCCCACTACCTAAATGGGAATGTAGCAGACATATGAGAAAGGTCATGTCCAGACACACTGATGCCAAAAAAGAGCTAAGTGGCAACTACAAATGGGAAAGTATTCCCCATTTCTAAAACTTATGGTATTAAACATCACCTTTCCAGTTGTTTTAATGGAAGATTTTGCATTCAGATGTTGACTGTGAATTCTTGCTCTCTTAACCAGGAGAGATTAATCCATTAGCCAGATAATGATGAACAATAACTACATAGAGCTACCTTTTGGCACAGGATGTGGAGCAGAATCTTTTTGACCGCAGAAACTTATTGGGATATCCCATTTTCCCACAAAATTCACACTTCAGAAGATCATTTTCAATTTCATCCAGTCCCTCTAAAGAAGGAATGAGGAATAAAATCAGTTTCAATGACACAAAATTATGTCCACATCTCCTACCTCAAGCAGGCAAAAGATCTTCAAATATTTAACACATTCAATTAAATACTTTGATTAACAGACAATTATGCAAAGCTAAGCAAGTCATAGATTTCATTCTGTCTAGAAAAGATCTTGAGCAAACTGAACCTTAATGAGCCTTCAATTAAGTTATTCAATGAACTTAATCAGTTTTGTGTTGAATTTCAAGCCACCCATGAGCAGGTCTGTCCTCAAACATAGCAAGCATTTAAAAAACAAGGGTTACATTCCTCATGAATCGTTTCATAAAGAGTTCATTAAGAGAATCAGGCCTTCCACAGTATAAATACAAGCCCTCTGTAATGACAAAATGAATTAACCTTTTAAAGTACTTTCTTTGAAGAAGCAGCTACTACAACCAAAGGGACTTGTAAAAGCAAACACTGAATCTTGTATATATGTAACATTCAATCTATGAAAAAGATAAGCTGCATGCAACAAAGAAAAGGATTATGGCATCTGCTAATTTACAGCTTATTGTTACAAAGTATTTTTCTCTTATTGATGAGGTGAGATGGCCCTTCTCCTGCTCTACAAAAAGCACTAGTGCAGACAAGAGCTGGAAATACTGAGAAGGGTATTTCTGCCACACACACAATCATACCCTGATTTACTATCAGAAGATTTCCCCTACTCATGTGATGTGTACGTGGATGTGTCTTGATGTTGGATGTTACCTACCAGCTCATCTAATGAGTAGTTACAAATTCTCTACATAAACCTAACACCAGCTGTAAGGAGCTAAACCAAAACTAAACCCAAACCCATGAGTGTTTGTATAATTCCACAAAATAGACAAGCTGTCTGAAATCTGAGACACAGCATAATGCCCATACTAAAAAGAAAATTGAATTAACATCTAATGAAACAAATTATGGACAAAATAACTGCTGCAAAGCGTTCTGATATGGAAGAAGGAATAGAACTACTTTAAGAGAATGAAAGAAAGACTTGCATTAAGACTAAATTTAAGCAGATCACCAAAAACAACTCTGGTGCAATAAGGATACAAGCTGTGGGAAAGAAAACCCAGGGGTGGCTAAAAAATTGTGAACTTTCAAATCTTAGATGAATTTCTACAAAACTATGTGTTCACAAGAATAACTTGGTTTTTCTGGGCCAGGCCACAGTTTGATTCCATTTCATAGCACATAGAACTGGAGGGGGGAAATGGGCATTTAAAAAAAAAACTACAAACCTTCTGCAATCATATCCTCTATCTCTGTGTCTGATGAGTTGTCTGCATGTTTTGTGTTCTGCAAGTCTGATTCAACACACACCACACTCATGATCTGACCCTCCACCAGCAATCTCTTCTCTGCAGGCTGTTCCACCAGCAAAGATGAACGACTGACCTAGTGCAATAAAAGCAAAGCAACAGAGAGTAATTAACATTATTCACAACAGTGAATAATTAAAAACAATATTTGTTTTCAATCTTCTCAGAAGAAGATGATCAGTTTCTACCTCATACCAATGAAGTGTAATTATATTGTGCCAAAGCTCATTTCTCAAATAAATTAAGACTCACTCCTGCTCTGCAGAGTTTGCAATCATACTTAACAAAGGAAGAAACACATTATATCTACAGAAATGAAGGAATGGGAAAACAAGACACACATTAAATTAGAAAGACAAGCTTTAAATTGTCAGTTTGTGATCTAAAATTTTCAACAGTACTTCTTACCAGATATTGCACTAATTACACCTAGCCCAGTTAAGAGCTTGCCAGTGCTTGAAACAACAAATTGTAGCATTTTAAAATTTTAACAGACTCAGCTCTGAGGTTCAAATTAAGGTATTGCTTAAATAGAGGTATCTAGGAGGCAGACAAATGTAAAAAAGTTATTCCAAACAGTAGCCTAAACCCACTCTCTGTAGTTATCTCCAGATATAGCCTACTACTCAAGTCACCAGTCAGTGGAGAAAAGGTCAAAACCAACATCTGAAACATAATTAAAGATCTAAATATCAACTAGCCACAAATAACATCATTCCTACAAAGAGTTAACTTCAAAGATTAGTAGTAAAAAATTCCTAGCAATTTTAGACTTACAGGGAATGGCTCCAACCCCTCCTGAATCACAAAGCCTTCGATGACATGGGTCAGGATCTGGGGTTTAACAATAGCCTGTGGAGGTTTATTTTCTAGGCTGGGAATGCTATTGGGCATGGATGTGCTGTTGCTCCTTGTGGTTGCTGCTGGAAGCAGAAGAGGGGGTGGTGGAATAGAGGCATGGGAAGGATCAGATGGAGATTTAATTACTGAGGCACTGACTGATGATGTCACTGAAGGCAGTCCCCCATGTTCTGCAAAAAATAACAAAATATGTTATGTTTTATCACTTACGTCCAACCATTGGCTCAGAATCAGGAAGTAAGAGGTGATAAAAATCCCCAAGACCCATCTCTGCACCCATCAACCCCTAACACAGGCTCTTCCCTAGGCTTTATAGATTCCACTTTTAAAACAGGATGGTTTATCTCAACAGACTATTCCACAAACACACTCTCCTCACACAATCATTTTCCTTTACTCAGTTCCTGCTAGCTACAAACATAGTTGGCCATTAATTACTCACACAAATCACAAAACCAAAAGCTATCTTAGTTTGGCATTTGTCCTCACCTGACAAAGGATCTTCTGAATTAAGAGCCTCTCCATTGCCCAAGGTTATGGCTGGTGGGGACAAGGTGGGTGGTGTAGGTGTTCTTGCCATGTGGACACAATCTGAGTCCTCGGGCATCTCCTCTTCACACACATTCTCCACTTGGTAAATCTGCATCCAACAAACTATTGCTTTAGAGAGATTTCCATTCTATCTTAACACCTTAAAAGAGTTGCATAAATACAGTTTTAAAAATAAATTACCAGGTCAAATATGTTAATCTTCTAATAAAATACTAGTTCCCAAAATGCATACCAAACAATGAACTCTGACGACATCACAATACCTATGACAGTAAAATTAAAGTATTTTGCTACAAACAGCAACACAAAAAGAAGCACAGTTCTCCAATCAAACAGAGCAGAGAACTTGAATGTTTCAATATCTTATGTGTATAGTTTACTGTTATTTTTATTTACACATGGATTTGATGTCATTTAAATACATCTGCAAAATGCAAGTTTAATGACAAGTCTGCAAATTGTTCTATCTTATAAAGCAGTGTAATCAAGCTGAGTATTTCAGAAGAGTACACCAAGACTATCAAGCATTAGTGGTTATAAGAGGTTTTAAGGTCTTTCCCTCAAAAGTATTGAAATAAATTTACATAAATTCCTGACAGCAGATTAAAATGTAAAACACCACCCTGTCAAAAGCAAACCTGGCTCCTACTCTTTTGTCCAATTTCTCCATGAAATACCAGAGTTGAGATTATTACCCTCTTAAAATAAATTGAAAATGAACAGCGCACCTCCTTCCTTAACCTGTTGATACCCTCAAAAAAGCCTACAAGAGCTGCTGATTCTTTTGCTCATCTTAATCTCATTAGCATTTTACCACTAAAGCCCAGCAATGCCATCTTAAAATGTCAGCCTTATTTGCATAACATTTTATCTTCCTGTACATCATTTTAATCTAGTGATTGAAGGCAAAACCTTCAATTACAAACTGCACACATTTGAGACAAACACTGGACCAAATTAAATGGTGGTGATGGGAATTGCCAAAACAGCATCAAAATTCCCCTTTTCTTTTGTGAAGAGGATATTTTTAATGTTAGTACAAAAGAAGTAATCCAGAAACCTATCATCTTAATAACTTGATATGCACCTTCCACCTAGTATAGATTGTTCTCCTAATAAAAATCTATTTGGATTGAGGTAAAAGTTTACAGTCCTCATGTCACATTTACCAAAATTCTTTACGTAAGCATTGTCATATGCTTACTTACTTTTTTAAACTTCAAATACATTGTAATTTCATTAAGAAACAAGATTTTAGATCTTAAATTTACACTTTCATGATTCCTGGTTGATATTCTTCACTGATGATCTGTTACAAAAAAGCCAACAAAAAAACCCCCAAAATAAAACATGAAACAGAAGGGAAATGTATATAATTTTCTTAAAACTCAGTTCTGTAATCAATAGGTTTCTTGTCCTCTGTCTAGCACCTGATTTAGGTCGCTTTGAAGTCAATGGGCCTGACTCACAGCTCTGGAGAAGCCCAGGGAAAGAATAAAGGATGCAATGTTATCACTCACCACTGGAGTTTCAATCGGAACTGAGGGCTGCACCTGCAGATTTACTGCGACGGTCTGTGGCGGTGGAAGAGTTTGAAATGGCAGCTGGACCAAAGCCTCTGCAGCAGGAAGTTCCTCCTCAGAAACCAAAGTGTTTTGAACCAAAACTTGGCCCTGGGACAGAATTTCAGGCTGCACTTGTAAAGACTGCACAGACTGCAGGGGCAGCGGCTGAATCTGGGTTGAGGATGCCGAGAGCTGGGGCGGAGCTGCCAGAGGGATGGGAGCGGATTGCAGGGCTGGATACTGCTGGTGTGGCGTGGAGGATACGAGCTGCTGGCCCGGGGAAACCAAGCTGGGGGGCTCCACGGCCCCGATGTGCACGGCGGGCGAGGGCGGGAGCGGCAGGTGCTGCGGGAGGCTGAGCGGCTGCGACGGCCGCACGGGGTTGGCGGCAGCCGCCTGGGGAGCGGCCGGCTCGGGCTGCAGAGCCGCCGGCACCAGGGAGCTGGCCTGCGACTGGATAAGGGCTTGAGGGTGAATAATTATGGTGGGTGACTGACTCGGGGAGTGGGACGGCGGAGGGGACACCACCACTGACTGCTGAGCTGACTGGGACGGGGTAGGAGAGAGCGTGAGAGGCGGAGGATGGATGTGCATAGGGGAGCAGTGGGACTGGACGCTGCTGGGAGCCGGAGGCAGCGCATGGCTGGGGAGGGGCAGGCAGTGCTGGGATGGAGGCGGCTCCTGGCCCGGAGGAGTCTGAAGTGCAATCGGCTGGACTTGCTGCTGCTGCTGCAGGATCAGCTGATGATGGGAAATCTTTGGAGGTGGTGAATGAAGTGGGATCTGCTGATGTTTTACTAGAGAATGAGGTTGCAGTGGAGAATATGAAGCTGTGAGGGAAGGGGAAAAAAGTGACAATTAGTATTTCTTTCTTCAAGTTCTGAAAATATTGTAAAATACCTCAAAAATTCTCACTTTGAAGATCAGCATAATATTTGTAACATTTGCAACATTTGTTTAAAAATATCTTCTTTGACAGTACACAGAACACAAGAACAATTTATTAGGGCAGTATATCAATTTCCAAAGCAAAATGCAGCAATGAACAAATGAATATGGCCATGCTTTTTACATATAGAAAGGTACTTTCTATAAAGAAGTATCTAAATTTATCCTTTTTCTGCTAGGTCTAAGATTATTGCTGATCCAGCCTTATTTAAGAATTTCACGCAACTTTAAATGGATTTAACCTTTGCTTTCAAACAGACTGGAAGAGAAATGACAAGCACAACAGGATTTGCTGATAAGTTAAACCTCAGATAATACTATGATAAGAGACTAAATAAAATTCCAAGAGTTTAGTACAAAATTAAACCATTGAAAGCATTTGCCTGGACTTGAACACAGCAACTGAGAGGCACAAACCTAAAAATAGTGCAGCTTCCAGAGAAATCATCACCTTTAAGTGAACCAGTGACTCACCAGCCATTTCTTACAGCACACACACGTTTTCCCCCATATGCAAACCTCTTCTTGCTTTGTCTTGTTCACTTGAGAAACAACTCATTTATGTAGGTTTTTTGATTTGTTCTACTACTAAGTATGGGGTTTTTTCTTACCAATGTGAGTTCTGAGAGCATTAGATTTCAATACCTCCAGAATGTCTGCCTCCAAGTCCCACTATTTCTCTAAAAGCTGTCATTAAGCCAAGCTACATTCCACAGAATTCAGACCAATTTTCTAGACTACCATCACTTTTTCAAACTAAGAAAGCTAAGATGCAAATATGCTGCATGCAGTGTAAGTGCCTCTCTAACCAAGTACAGGTTATTTTGATTTATTTCAATACAAAATACCAAAATTTTAGCATTGCTACCTATGGGTTTATAAAAGTACTTGATATAAGAATATTCTCATGACACAGACAACACAGAAAAAAGAAACAAACCACCAATAAAACAGATTTAGATGGGAGCAAGAGGCTTGAGGTGGTTTCAGCCCACATTTTGCTGCCCAGAGATGGGATGGCACGTCCTGACAATGAACATACAGAGAGAGAGAGACCAGGAATGAGAATCATGTTTGTGCTCTGACTCAACAGGGTATTGCAGTAGCTATATTGTGCTTGTATTGTGGTTTAAGAACATTCCTGCCTCTGCTTAATCAAAATCCTATGCAACATCCAATACCAACAAATAAGTGAATTTACTAATAAAATTTGAACTCTGTTCATGTGGAATATCTATAACAGCACGGCCAGAGAACACTGAAGTCTGACAGAACCGTGATCTACAAATCAGTTTCCTCTAGCTCCACACTGATCCCACCTGGTGTGATTAGGTGGTGGATGCTGGATGTCCGTGTGACCGGCGTGCTCCGGCACTCTGGAGCGGGGCTCTCGCCTTTCCTATTGCTTTCTGAGGGATCTGGCTGGCTGCCCTTGGAGCTGCTGACAGCCTTACTGGGGCACAGGGACTGAGTTTGACTGCTGCTCTTTGGTGGGCCATTCTGTGAACTTGACAACACACCCAGCTTCTGACTGCGCAACGTCAAGTTCTGAACCTGGGAAATGAGCAAAACGTGAAAAGACCCAAACTCTATAAACAGCTATGATAAATATCAGGCAAAAACAGCAAAAAAAAATATTACATTTTATAATGCTTTTCATCCCATGTGATCACAAGAAGCTAATAATCTGTATATCAAAGTATCTTTAAAGCCATAACATTTAGAGGATAGGGATCTTTATTACTTTAGTGATAAATACAGAAGTCTTTTTCCCCTTATAGGATTTTTAACATAAATGGAAATTGTTAATTAATTTGAATTAAAAATTTCATTTTTCTCTTTTATTGTGCTTCAAAGTGAGTGACACAAGGCATCTTAAGCAAAGGCAATTTTATTTTCACAGACATTGCAGAAGTGCAGTGGTTTGTGAGTGAGCTTCCAGACACCACCATAAACCAGAGCCTTGGGTGGTGAGTGGGACCAGAGTCTTCTCTGCTGTGTGCTAACAAAACTGAGATGTTTGTTTCTACATTAACCTCCAAATCAACCAATATTAATCTCCCTTCTCAACATGACACCTCCAATGTAACATGAAACAAAGGGTTTGCTTTCTGAAATGTACATCAGTCAGGGATCATTTTCACTGAAGTCTGTTACCACACCCAGATTCTGCACATAACAATCCCAGATCTCCAATCCTATGAGCTGAGCTAAAATTTGATTTTCAAGGGTAATGCCTACCCTTGTAGCACTAATTTACATCATTTTTTTACATTAAAAAGAGGACTAATTATTATTATCACCATTCCCTATTTTGATTACCTAATCCCCTCCTCACTCAACAGTTAGTACCTGTGTCATGAACAGCCAGTTAACACTTCACTTCTCACTGCTCTGTGTGTCACCACAGGGCACATTCAAACCCAAGACAACTGCTTGCTTCCTCACTGGCATTCAGGAGGCATTTACTGCCATCCTGTCCCAGTGAGGACAAATCCCTCAGCACACCTTCACAGGTAAGGTGACTCAGCTGGAGTTTGGCAGAGCCACCCTAGCAGTTCATCTGCTCTCTGGTCTGGGGTGAAAGTAAAGCAAGAGAAACTGAAGCACAACATTTCCTTACTTTTCAGTTTTGTCCCACTCGACGGAGCAGACCTTTAATAAGTTTAGACAAGCTCACCTGAGTAGCTGCAGACTGACAGGAAGATGAGGAGGATGAGGAGACAACAGGAATGTCAGACTGGACAGCAGCCACAGTGGTTGCAGGAGTAAAAATAAGCTGTTAAGTAAGAAAAAAATACATGGTAACAGACTGAAATTTTAAAAATCTGTAAAAGAAATGCAGTATCCTAAAGAGATACCATACTTCCACATACTGATGTACAGCTTCTAAGATTTACTTTTTTACTTTTAGATTAATTTATTTAAAGAACTATTTATCATGGTAATTTTAGTAAACAAAGAATAGAAAATAGAAACAAAGAAAAGAAAAGAGAATAATGTAAACCAAATATAATAATATACTTGTTCTGCATGTCGAGAAAAATCTTTGAGATAAATAAACACATCTATGAACTTTCATACAAGCACTTAAGACGACTTTCCCTTCAATACTACAAACTAGTGAAAAAAAAATAAATACAAGAGAGCCCAATATCTACTCTACTTAAGAAAGAGAGCTTAGATCTTCCAACAGGGACAGACCAAAGCCAAAGTCTGCAAGGACTGTAATCAAAACTCACCATCTGAGCTCGTAGATACATTTGAGCCTGGCTGGCACTCAGGGTGGGAGAGGTGCTGCCCAGCAACATCGTCTGTTGGGTGATGCTGCTGCTGGTGGTGTTGGAGGTCTGAGAGCGGCTTATTATCTGTGCAGGTGTAGGAGAGGTGGAGAGGTTAATCTAAGGAAACAAAAATATTGCTTCTGTCATGGAAATTCCATCACCCTAGGGTCTAAAGCCAGAAAGCCCTCGACAAAAACGGCAGGGGCAGTTGGAATCTCTGAACTGTGAAGGTATCAAAAATATACTGAGCCAATCATCACAAAATTGGATTCTGGCAAGATTGTATGTTTTTATTCTTAAACTGCAAGCAACCACTTTGCAGTAACTAATAACAAGCAGTTACGAGTATAAACAACGAAATGAAGTCTGAAAAATATGTCTCATAGAAATACACATTTACTGAATATGTAGAATGAGATTTCAATATTTCAAAAAAAACACCTGAACTTTAAGATCTTTAAATGTTTATATTAAGTGCCTGGACTGGTATCTTTTATTATGCAACCTGATCAGGACACTTCTTTGTGCCACCACTTATGGACTTTCAATCCTCATTTCACATATGCACACTGAAAAATGACTGAAGACTAAAACCTTCTCCAATTTAATTTTAAATGCTCAAGAACCACTCTTTAGCATCTCCTTAAAAAAAAAGCTCTTGTGTCTTTGCTTTTAATTTTTTTCTCTAACCAGTCTAACAGAGTTAAGTGCCCAGCTCTTTTTCATCACTTACTTAAAAGATTTCCTTGAAAAAACCCAGC
Source organism: Hypocryptadius cinnamomeus (assembly GCA_013400635.1). Classification (NCBI taxonomy): domain Eukaryota; kingdom Metazoa; phylum Chordata; class Aves; order Passeriformes; family Zosteropidae; genus Hypocryptadius; species Hypocryptadius cinnamomeus. The sequence continues at coordinate 9,004 of VYZP01042016.1, read as the reverse complement.
CCAATTATTTTGTTAGTTTAACATCAGACATCTTAATAGAATTTCCCTCCAAAATTTAATGAATAAATGGTTTTACTGTTAACAACTGTAAGCCAAGCCAAGCTATGAGAGCTTAAAAAAATACACAGTTAAATCACTGAAGCTATGCACTGGAGTCATGAACAGCTTGAGGGTGTGATTAATAAGCAGGATGTCTGTAGGACTAACAAATCCTACTTCAGACAGCTGTAAAACTGTACAGAAGATATTGTGCATGTCTGACAATGGCACTTAAAGAAATACAGCATGAACTGAACACAGAGCTGCTCACAACTGAAACCTGAGCACATGCCTAGAATATGGGAAGTGAAACTGCAAAAAAGATGAATGATGGAAGATGATAATCAATAAAAAAATGAATACTATAAACATTTAATCAGTATCACAGATATATGTGAGCATTGACTTGGACTCTTTAGATTTAGTGCTATTTAATCCCTGATACACAGTTATGATGTTCACCTACAGTAGTGCCCTGAATAAAGAAACTAACGTAGAAAATCCAGTAAGAAATCATGTAAGAGATGAGAGCTCAGGGAGTGATTTCTCCAGGAGTTTGAACAGCCACTGGTGCTCGTGGAGTGAGCAGCTGCCCCTCAGAGCATCAAGAGGGGTCTGGGACTTGGGAAGCCAACACTGGCTGCCAACAATCACACACAGCACCCAGCACTTACTACAGAGTCATCATACTGCTCACTGTGTCTGTAGTATTAATTTTAACAATACAAACTGAAATGCTATGAATATTTTCTGGTTTTCCCTGTAGCCATATAACAACCAAGCAGGGTTGGGAATGGAGGGAGGGCTTGGTGCAGTTACGTACCGAGGTCTGCGACATGCTTGACTGCTGAGTGACACTCCCAGTGGGGGAAGTACATTGCCTCCCACCTGACAGGCTTGCCTAAATAGCAAGAATATGTGTCAAATAGTGAAATCAGAAAGTGCTTAAGTGATGTTCATTTTATTGCACAAACCATCAGAAACAGCCCTCTCTACTTTACCTTTCTCTGAGTTAACAGTAAGATGCTTTTTCCACTCAGTGGAAATAGAGAGCACTCTGCACTATGGAATGTTACTTCCAAGGTGCTAAGTTCCTTGAAGTCCTACCAAATTTCAGACATATCATTCTTTCAGATCAAGACTCGAAGAAAAATGAACAGAGGTCAAGTCTGCCAAACTGCTAATGATGGAGCTAAGTGATCACCTCACTATCTATGGTGCTCAGAACTTAAAATATCATTAAAAACTGTCATTATTAAAACTCACATCATAATTTTGTTGTGATTAGAATCTTCTAAAAATATATAAATGTTGTACAGAACAGGTTCATATTCTGGAATGGTAACTTATGTATGCACATCAAGTGTCTGCACAGGATGTTGTTCCTGCCCTTCAGATGAGTAACAGGGACAGTGATTTAGGTTTCTGTATGAACAGAACCAAAACTTCTCAGCCTTTCCCAAACTGATTTTCTTTGCTCTGTTTCAGTAACTGTATATCCACACAGAAATCCATCACAATAAAAAAAGACAAATCAACATATTACTACAATCTAATGAAAAAGGTATAGAAGAAAAAGCCAGGAGCAAAAATGAGTCAGTCCAGTTCTGACACCAAACAGTCATATCCCTGAGGTCCATAACTCCATTTAGCATTTCCCTGTGTAAAATCATTAACAACCACCTCTCTCTGCAAGATCATACTCTCAATCCAAGGCAAACTGAGGCCAAAGGAAATCTTGCCACTGTTTTAATTCAAAATGGGTCTCCTCCAGTGATCACTGATGTTACAAGCTGTGTTTCAGATATGAAATGTCATTTACCTCCTACATTTTCACACTCAGGGTTAAAATTTAATTTTGCCATTACTTATAATGCAGCCAGATGTGAGGCAAAACACACTAAGATGCCAGATGTTCATTATTTTTTATTTCACTAAGATACAATGCCATTCATTGTTTCCCCCACCAAATTTAGAGAAAATCATGGGATGAATATTGAAGTAATCTATTTTTAATATTTATTTTATTGCTGCTTGATGATTTACATGATGCATTATAATGTATGCAATAAAGCATGGAATGGTTGCCTACTGGAGCATCTATACCACTGGACAAAATCCTCCAAGCAGTTTGGAGGATGATACAATTTAAAATAACATCATTAAAATATAACAGTGAATTATCATGAGGCATTAAGCTCAGGCACTTAAGCTGTTATTATGTTTGACAATGACTGTAGCCCTGCTCCAGACAATTCACGATCCTTTTTCAGCAATCTTCACTCTCACCTGTGGAACAGTTGCCAGACTCTGAAATTGGGTACTGCTTAAGTGCTGCTGCTGCAGAGCAGCAGTCTGCAGCATTAGATGCTGCTGTTGGGCTGCATACATCTGCTGGAGGTACTGAGCAGCTGAGCTAGGAGGACGATGCAAGGCCTGCTGAATAACCTGTGATGAATCAGTAGGTAATTAATTACAATTACAAAGCACTCACCATGCTGACATGATATTTAAGTTTACCCTTACAAGGAAATAAAGCCAAATAAATTTTTTTTCACACCAATTAAGTCATACTGAACTTGCTCCCTCACTGTTCTTGACCAAGTCACAAAGTATTGTCAACATCAACACATTCACATTCTCAAGAACAGCCTGACAATACAGCATCATCCCCGACATATCATCCCAGCCTCTCAGCTGCTTGTCAACACATCCTACATCATGTTCTGCTTTTTGAGAGATCGGAGTAGTGTGTGAGAAACCCAATTATCAAACACAACAGAATGGACTGTACAGAGTTCAAGGAGACCTAACTTCAACAACAGCAAGAGGGGGCTGGATCCCAAGCAGGACTTACCCACACAAATACCTTGGATCTCTCTAGTCAAAGTCGGTCAAACAAACAGCTTTATCTTGCAAAGGTTTATGTTAATAATCTGCACCCTCAGCAAATGGTGAACAAACCAAACTTTCTATCACAGCATTTCCCCCTCCCTTATTTGGGAGACAGGCCTACCCTGAACTATCCTTTAGTGGTCTGAGACCCTCCAGTAAACATCTCCTGAACACCAGCAAGCCAGCTATTGAGAAAGACAACAGCAATAAAGAATGAAAAGTTAATCCTGTGAAGTGCCAGTGTTCAGAGCTCTGTACAGGACAGGGAGGAAGCCCCCAGGGCCCAGTACCTGGACAGCATGTCTGTCAGAGCCGCTGTAGACGGAGATCTGCGGCAGCGGCGCGCGGGAAGCGGAGGTGGTGGTGACGGTCGTGGTGGATGCAGAACACGTCGTTGTGTTGGGTTCATTCTCCATAGCTGTGCAGCGTTTGTCCAGCCTGGCGGGAGTGACACAGAAGTGGTTCACAAGCAAGGCCAGAACGTGCTGATTTTAATGCAAAAAAAAATGTTTCGCTGAGACAGAAAAATTGACTATTTTCAAAAGGTAAGTTTCACAGAATCACGGAATGGTTTGGGTTGGAGGGACCTTAAAGACCATCTTGTCCCACCCCCTGCCATGGCAGGCTCACCTTTCAATACACCAGCTTGCTTCAAGCCCCATCCAACCTGGCCTTGAACACTTGCAGAGATGGGGCAGCCACAACATCTATGGGCAACCTCCAAAGGGCCTCACCAACCCTATAGTAAAGAATTTCTTCTTAATAACTAATGTTAGTTTGTAGCATTTGCTATAACTTGATGCATTCTCTTGAGAGATGTAGTTATAATCTTCTAAGATCCATCAAAAGTAGTAATAAAAAACCAATTTAGGAATACGTCCAAGATTTACTGCCAGCTGCACAGGACCAGTAGCACCTCCCTCACTCCCACAGCCCAGGAATGAATATGCTGGCTGACCCTGGACACTGAGCAAAACCTGCTCTTGGCAAAAATCACCAGTGAAATGCTCTGTTTGGGGAGAGAGGTAAAGGATACAGGAAAAAACCCTTTTAACAGCAATACCTCACACAATACAGCAAGAACCAAAGAAGAAACTACCTATTTTAGCACCTCAAATGATCCTCCCCAGTCTTATGCGGCTTCCCTCTGTTGCAGAGCACAAAATGTCATCTTTATAACTGAAATGAATCACAAACCTCAATATATGTTATGGGGGTGTTTACTGCAGTTTCTTTTTCAGTCTTTGTATTACGATTAACAGGAAATCACATAGTAGCTGTTTATTGCTTTCCAAAGATGCCAAAAAAAGGGAGGGTTGAGAAGATGTTTCCTTCTTGCCATAAAGAGGGACTCAGAGAAATAATCAGAGAAAGCTGCAATGTACTAGAAAAAAAAGCAGCTTTGCCAAGTTCTTAACAAACCGCCCATTGGACGCTGAATCAAATGGGAATATAATCAGGAGTTTCAACTCACACAGCTGGAAGCAGAACAGGACACTGCCAGGCTGCCACCCTCACCTCCCAAAACACAACTGCTCTGCAAGCAGAGGGCTGCACATGATGCTGCTGCTCCTAGAGACCTGCAACAACTAAACTGTAACACACACGTGGTCACCCAAAGACCTCCTGCCTACCCCTGTACTGGACACTTGCATGGACTCTGCCATAAGAGGAAATTTGTGGCAATCAAAGATGCTTTGAAGGCAGAGATCCCTGCTATTAGAACTGAAAAAAAAAATATTATTTGTTGTTAAAAATGCAGGTCTGTTGTGCATTACTGATGCCGCTTGTGTACCTACATCAGGGCACAAGTAAACACACATGGGTTCCCACCTCAACTGCAATAAACCCAGCACCATTTCTAAAATCACTTTACCTTAATTTCACATAATGAAAGTATCTTGAAAAAAAATCCTGTCTCCTTCAGTGGACATTAAAAGCACCTCAAAATACTTACACCTACAACTTGTCTAGCTAGTTTTTGCAGAGTTATACAACCAGTTAAATTAGCTTAAAACAATATTAGATGTCTCATTTCCTTCATTCTCAGCCACGTTTTTGGTGTCTTATAAGCAAGATGTGTAATATATCCCACTCAGTAACTATTCCATCACAAGTTTACTCCGTGAGAGCTGTTAATCCTTTTGCTCAAAATTATTTCAAAAATAGTATTGTCATTGCTCAGGTTGTTCTCACAAAGGATATACAATGAAAACAAGATGTACAGTAAGGAGCTCCTAAATTTTTGCTCAGCATCTCCATTTCGACACCTCACCTTGTGCAGGCATCAGATGCTAACTTGTAAGAAAATTAATTCTGTTTAATGATGAAGACCTTGCAATGATGCTCCCTGAGCAACGTTAACTCAAAACAATCTCCATAACACAAAGTAAGTTTTAGAAAACACACTGACTTGAAACAACTACTGCACATTTAAGTGAGCCCAAAATACAAAGCACAACAGAAAACTCTATTGAAAATATGTATTTATTCAAGCAGTAACAGTACAAGACACCACATAACTTCAAGTTACATTGTGCATAAGGTAGATACTCCAAAGTTTTGTTTATTTGTATTTTTCTTCGTCAAAACAACCACCTCAAGTAAAAAAAATACCTGCCGCCCTATACCAATTAACAAAGTACCCTCACAGTGGACACACGAATGTCATTACTCATGTTTTGGAAAGTTTCGGTAAATGCCATGGTAATAACAAACCCTGCTGACAACCCACATCCACAACCACAACCATCCACAACCACATGGTTTATTCTTTTTTTTTCAATTCACAACCTCTCCCTGCAACTCCAAGAGAACAAACCACAAAAAATACCAAACCAAATAAAAATTTCCACCAAGCCTAACTCCTACAGGCATTCCGGTATTTGACACAGAGCTCCGAAATAATAAAATAATAATAATAATAACGAAGGTATGCTCTGTGGGAATACACCCCACGGCATGTGGAGCACCTGCCCCGCGCTGAGGGGCCCCGGTGCCCCCTGGCCGGCTGTCCCCCCGCCCAGGCCAGGCTGACCCACCCTCAGCCCCCGCCTCGCCCAGCCCGGCCCCGCCACCGCCCCNCGCCGCCGCCGCCGCCATTTTCTCGCCTCCCTCACGGGGGAGGTGCCGCGCGCGCGCGGGGCGCGGCCGCCGCCGCGCACGTGACGGGACCCGCCGCCATGTTGGCGGCGCCCGTGAGGGGCCGGGCGCTGAGGGAGTCCCGCGGCGGGGCCGGGAAATTGAAATGTGCGGTGTTTTCAGTCCAAATAACCTATCGATTTCCCTGTGTAACAAAACAGGGAACCTCTTTCAAGTGCCTCCTACACTTAGCAGGTGTTGCTCAGACACTGTTAGCAGAGCATCCATCCTAATCACGGTGTGAGCATCTCTTCCTGAGGCTCTGCTTCCTTCAATCCTTCCTGCAACTCACCAGCTCAAAGCACTTTGTGAATATGAGTTAGAGTAATTACCTCTGGTCTCTCTTGCATCATGCCTCGCTTTTTAGCACCTACAAAGTACGTACCTACAAAGTAAGTATAGGAAGCCTGTATTTGGATGACTTTGGGAGGTGCCTTCATGCTAAATCCTCTGTGCCTGCCATGCCTGAGAGAGTTCAAGAAGTGTCGGGACAATGCACTCAGGCACATGCTGTGGCTCTGGGAGATGTTCTGTGGAGGGCTAAAAGTTGGACTTGAGGATCCTGACATTTCTTAGGCCATCACCACAGAAGCCAGGCTGGGGGATCCCCATGGAAGGGTCAGGGATATGGGGGCCACACTGGGGGGTCCCAGAATGGACTTTTGGAATTCCGTTTGCACTGGAAATCCATTTGATGGAGACTACACAGAGAGGTGGTGGAGTCCCCATCCTTGGAGGTGTTCAAGGAACAATTGGACATGACATTCAGTGTTCTGTTCTGGTTGTCAAGGTGAGGATTGATCAAAAGTTGGAACTCAGTGATCTTGGAGGTCTTTTCCAGCCTAAATGATTCTTTGGTTCTAAGAAGGGAGGGAAATTGACAGATACTTAACAGCTAGTTGGGATAGCTAAGTTCTTTGCAAAGAAAAGAGACTCATCAAGTGCCTAACAAAACTCAAATACCTGCCAAGGCATTAGAGATGAGCTTAAACTGTTGAGAGGTGAAACGGTTGCACTGAGCACAGGTGAGATGCCTGTGACAAACAGTGACAATTCCACAGGTCTAATGAGGATGCCTCCTTTCTATAAAATATTACATAATTCAGCAGGAAAAAATGGGAATTTTCATAGGTTAAAAATAAAGGTGATGGGGAAATGATGATTCATTTTGAGTACTCTTGGAAATCCTCTAGGATTGCTTGCAGTGATAAGGTGGCTTATGATTTGCAGCTTTAATAAAATACCTTTTGTTAACCACCCTGCTTCACCCCTAGTTGAAACACATCCTTCATGTTACTTTCTTTAAAAATATCGCAGCCATTTGATAAAAGGGAATTAAAGCTTTGCCTGAAATGAACACATTTTCTTGTGGGCACTGCACATTGCAGGAGTCTCCAGAATTCCCACAGAAAACACTTTGGTCAGCAATCTTTGTAAGGAACACCTTGTCATTGCCTCAGAACAGCTCCTGTTTCCCCTCAGCTCTGTGCTGGCTGCTAAAGGGCAGCGTGCTGCTTTTGCCATGGATTTGTGCTAAAATCCTGATTTTTCTCTCACCTCCCAAATTGGGTTGGCAGCGACCACAACAGTGGAGGAGTCATGGTGTGAACAGATTGCCAGGGTGCACAGTTAGATGTGTCTGGTGCTGTTTTTCCTAATGCCGGGATGGGCTTGGCTTTATGTAACAGCTCAGATGCAGAGCCTGGTCCATGGCTACCACTATGGGCATCTCTGGTTCTTTCAGCCTTAGAACAAGGGCCATTGCAGAACGGTTGGGACTGGAAAGGCCCCAGATGCCATCCACTTCCAACCCCTGCCATAGCCAGGGGCACCTTCCTCTCTCCCAGGTTGCTCCAAGTCCCGTCCAACCTGGTGAGTCTGGGCACTTCCAGGGATGGGGCAGCCACAGCTTCTCTGGGTAATGTGTGTCAGGGCCTCATCACCGTCACAGGCAAGAATTTCTTCCTAATATCTAATCTAACCGTTCTCTCTTTAAATTTAAAGCCGTTCTTTCTTGTTCTGTTACTCCATGTCCTTGTCCAAGTCCCCCGCCGGCTCTCTTGGAGACAACTTTAGGCACTGGAGGGGGCTCTAAGGTTTCCCTGGAGCGTTGCTGTCTCTGGGCTGAACGACCCCTCAGCCTGTCTCCACAGCAGAGGGGCTCCGATCCTTGGACCCTCTCCTTTGCCTCCTCTGGACTCGCTCCAGCAGCAATACATTCCTCTTCTGTGGATGGACCAGACCGCAGAGCAGGACCACAGCACTACAGGTGCTCAGTATGAGGTGGAGAATCCCCTGCTGCCCACGCTGCTGGGGATCAGCCCCATCGGTACTTGGGTAGAACAAGTTTTCCTCCTTGGCTCTCTATCACGGCAGCCACCCGCGGCTGAGGCATCCCAACGCCCGTATCCCGCTCCGCTCCCGCCGCGCCGGCGCCACGGCCGCCCCGCCGCCCGCAGCCCCGCCATGCTTCGCGCTGGGCCGTACCAACTGTGGGTGGGGGAATGACACACGCCGCGGTGTCGCCCCCGTTCCGGACGCGGTGGCGGGAGCAGAGGGACCTGCGTGCGCTCTCACACCCGCCTGACCGGGAGCGGCCGCTGCGGCAACTCCGCTACCTGCCTGCCGGTTACCTGGGTGCCGGTGCCGCCGCCGCCGCCCCCCCTCCGTTGCGGCGTGGAGCATCCCGCTCCACAGGTGTGGAGTCCCGTCGGAGAGAGCCCATGTAGAGCGCAGGGGGACACGCACGGGACTGACACCCGCATCCCGGGGCGGCGGAGCTGCCGCCTGGCCGCTCTCGGGGCGGCTGCTCCGCCCCGCCGGGGGAAATCCTGCGCTGACCTCCCGCGCCGCCTCGCGCAGCTCCGCGCTCCCTCTCGCCACCGCTTCTGCGTCGTCCCCTCCCTCCCCCGCGCGTGGTGCCGCCCGG
>VYZP01042015.1:0-41578 GCA_013400635.1 Hypocryptadius cinnamomeus | reverse complement strand
GGGGGGATAAAAAAAGTGAAGTTGGGTGTGGTAAAAGTGAAAGACCTTCAGAAACTGCTTCAAAGTCAATCTAAACCAGAATGAGTTGGGAGGTGTGAAAAACCGCTGCAGGGTTATTGCGAGCGGTGTTCGCGCACACCAGCAGCACAATTCTAAAACAAAGCAGAGCTCTGTCATGAATGACAGGGTGGATTTGGAACTGAAAGGGTATCCTGTGGCTGACAGGTGGCAAGAGCGACTGTGCTCTTGTCTTGTCGTGCTTGCTGAGCCTGGGGAAGCTCTTCACATTCCTTAGAAGAGCATCTGGCACCTCGAAAACTTGTTTGGTTTGGAGATGGGCTGCTCTCCATCGCGCACCATTGAGTGTTTCCAAAATGACTTGTACCAATTAACAATGTTTGAAGGTGTAAAGAACAGTAAACACAACCTTTCAATGAAATATACAAATAGGTTCTTTTCCTTAGATTACGTTTCATCAGGTAATATTTACCAAAACAGTTTAGTGCCTCCTTTTTCTCTTCAGCGACTTTCACCTCTCCGCTTTGGTTCTGGAGTGTTGGTATTTTTTAAAAGACTTTTTACTTAAAAATTACATTGTAACTGCTGTGGGAGAGGAAGAGGCTGCGGCTCTGCAGGGATTCAGCTCAGACACTGAGAAACAGCTGTGCTTCTGGAGTAGATAAAACAGGAATATTTGCAAATAAGTCTATTTCAAAGGATTAAAAATTATCTCAAGTCTGTTTCACGTTCTTAGTCCCACCATCGGCTTTCCTGTGATTGCATTTCCACACTTCCAGCTTTTGAGTTTTGTGAAGATGAGTGGTAAAAACATCAGAATGACAATATAGGCACGTGTGCTGCCAAGTAAACAAATAATTTGGCTTTTCTCCTGGTTTTTCTAGTTCAGGTTTGCTTATAATAACAAGAAGTAGCAACTTGAGCAGAGAAATGTAGGGAAATGCTCTGAACTGTGTCATTTCAGCTTCTTCCTGAAGGAACAGTGCACTGAAGGTTTTGTCTCTTCCATAAATAAATAAATAAAAAGTGGAGAAATTGTTGATACATTTTTTTTAAGAAACCATTTCCACAAAGTTGACAATTAAGCCCCGTGTTGTTAATTGCACACAGCTTCTCCAGCTCATGGTTTTTGTCTGTTTGTGTGAGCAGCTCCAGCTCTCCAGATGAAAAACAGGCTGCAAAAAAAAGGCAGAGAAATGTTTAGAGGCAGGATACTCAAAACAGTTATTTTTGTGGGAAGAGAATGTTAGCTGCTTAAAGATAAACAAATAAATCCCCAGCAGTGGAGTCTGCCAGAGGTACAAAATGTGTTGGAACTCTGGATACCACTGTCATTGTATTCATTGCAGAAGTGCTACACACACATTTGTATTTCGTTATGGAAATGGAGCAAGGAAGCTGGAGACTAATCAGTATGAAAATCAGGGGCCTGTCTTCTCATTTATGTTGAAACAAGCAAAACTTTTCACCTGCTTCCTTTCCATAAAACAGCAGCTTGTAATCCCAAAATCTGGATGAAACCCCAAGTCTGGTTTGTTTTATTGCTTTTGCTGGAACTTGGACTATTTTACGTGGCTGTTAAATATACATGTGGCATTAAACGAGTTGAAATATTATGCAGCAATCACAGATGATGATAATTGTGGCTCCAAAATAGCTTGTAAAATAATAATAATAAAAAAATTGTTGCCAGAAGCTGAAATTACATAGCTGGTGACAGCTATTGTTCTCTGCTTTGAAATGGGTGGGTTGGTCTGTGTTGTGTATTTGAAAATCTGTTGCTGTCGTAGCAAAACCTGAAGTAATTGAATATGAAGCTATTTTTATGTTTTTAGAGATCATTGAGTAGAAATTAAAACCAAAGATACTAAGGCAGTTTTTTTTCCTTCTTTATGCAGGGGATTTGGGAAGCAAGGATTCCAGTGCCAAGGTAAGCCACAGCTGCTTTGCTGCACACACAGGTGGTGGCACCTCATTTTAAAGGTACCCAAAACTTGCCAGCAGCAAGAGAGAAGCAGTCCTGGAAAAACTAAGCAAGCATCATTGCTTATGTGAATTCTAAAAGAAGGCAATTATTCAATTAAGTAATTATTGATTTTTATATCATTTACATTGAACAATCAAGTAATTATTCATACTGTAATAATATAAAAAGTTGGTGTTTCTTTTTTTTTAAATGCCAGCACAGTAAATATCGTATAATCTGCAAGATTCTAACTTTTCATGGAAATAATCTGTGCAATTTAGCTTTGCAGAGATCATCTTTCTCATCAGAAGCTCTTGTCTGTGTGGGCGTTTTGGAAAATGGATTCACTTTTTAGTCATATGGCTTCTTTTCATAACCCAGAGTCCCTGGTTTTCATTTTCATACAATGCATGTTCAGGAGGACCTTTGGCTTTATGTCTGTATTAGGACAAGACAATTCTGTCTTAGGTAATACTGAATTACAAAAAAGAAAAATCCACCTGTATAAAATCACTGATTTAATAAACCTGCTAACCTTGAGAAACTGAAAGCTGCTGTAGTATAACTGTAAATGCTGTATTCTCACACAGCCTGTATTTCTGCCAAATACTTATCATTATTTAGTATTTAATCATGAAATAACCACACCCATCTAGTGCAGGTTTTTTCCTTTGTCATATGTTTGCTTAATTAGGATGAGCCTTTTTGTTGTCCCTCTCCCTTCCCCACCTTCTCCCTGTCACTTCTGCTGCAGCTGCATGTTGTGTACTCATTAGCTGGCCTTTTCCTCTTTCTTTCATGGCATTTCTGATGGGTATTTGCTCTTGCCTTAGAGCACATTTGACTCTCCTGAGCATTGCTTTTACGTAGCAGTTAGGGAAATGATGGATTCTGTGGTATTTTTGTGAAAGTTGATGTGAGCTGATGCTTTTTGAAATTAAACCTCTGAGCAAGTGGATGTCAAAGACTGATGCCTTTTAAAGATTAGCAATAAATAAGTTTTCTTTCTGCAAGTTGAGCCTTGCAGACCCACACAGCATTTCCTGATGGAGGTAAGCAGACATCCATGATTTTTCCTCTGTGCCCCAAAACATTAATATTAAATTTTGTAGGTATCCTCCAGGTTTTTGCCACCCATCACATCCAAAGCAGTAGATGAGTGTGCAGTGCTTAGGTGGTAAGGGAATGGCATTTCCCCAGTCTCATTCAGGACAGCTCAGTGGTTCCTAGTTCAGGAATTATTTAGAGGTTCATTACAGATTTCTGTTGGTATACAGAAATTAATTGGGGCTGCGTTTAGTTTGTGCAGTTATCCAGCTCAGCTTTTGCAGCTTGCACGGTGCTGACTTTCTGCTGTCTCCCAGCTGGGGGCTCAGGCTGGGCAGGATGCCCTGCCCTAGCCCAGATCCACCCTGGCCTGGCAGCTCATCTCCAGGGGTTTGGATTTCCTTTCCTCTTCATTTTCCTTTCCTCTGCCTGGAATTCCTCCTGCCGTCGTAATTCTGCTGAGCCAGGAGCAGTTCTGCTGCTGAGGACTGATCTGTACAGAGCCAGCTGAAGTTCTGATTCTGTCTTGTTTCCCCTGCAGATGCCATTCATGCACACAACCAAGACTAAAAGCACTAGAGCAGCTCTGTTTGTTTTGAAATGCCTCAGAAGTGACACTTTTTAGAAATCTAAATATGTTCAAACTTGACTTTTGTCTGTATCAGAGTGAGAACCTACACTTTCTCTTTGGAGACTGCTGTATCTAGTGGTTTTGTCTGTGTTCTTGGTCAAAGTCTCTGAGTAATATTCTGATTTTACATGGTTTGTAGCAAGCTGTTGTTTGTGCACTAACAAGTTTAAGTAATGGGGTTTTGTAACCGTCACTCATTACACTTGTGTTCAAAATCAATGAGTTCATACTCTTGGAATAATAATCTTGAAAAATAAAACTTCCATGATAAAGTTAAGCCACTGAATCAATGTTTTTTCAGTTCAGCTTTCTGAAGCTTCTGTCTAAAATGTCACCAGCTAGAGCTGGAAAGCCAAATTAGTGATCAAAATTACTGAGAACATGAGGAATTAAAACCAAAAGTCTGAAACTAGAAGGTAGGCTGCAGAAAAAACCCCTAATTTCTATAATGAAGTGACTGTCTTTACAGAGAAGAATGACAAATTGAAAATAAAATGGAATTTTCAGTAGGACATGAAGGAAAGAACACTGCAGTGACAGCTTTTAGCATGACTGGAGTTCTTGGTCCTTCAGTGTTTCCATTATAAAAAGTCTCTTCTACTCTTTTTTCAAGAGTGTTGTAAAATCTCCCACTAGACACAAACTTGATCTCAGGCATAATTCAGAGCTGGGGGTTGTGTTATTTCCCAAGTTGTTTGAAATCCTTCTGGCCTTTGATCCCAAGGGGAAGAGGAAGGCCCACAACAGTCACACACCACACTCAAATGATGTTTCTGCTATAAAAAAATGCAATTCTATCAATATTTGCATTTGAGTTCTTTAATTAAACAAAAGGTTTTAATTGTTATGCAGTTTTAAGTATTGCAGCAAATGTAGTATGTTTTTTATATATTTTTAAAACTTCCATTAAAAGAGTGTCACACAAAATACAGTTCTAGTTTTATTTTTGAGATGCCTTCAAACAAAATATTTTAATTTAATAATTTAAGATGTATTTTATTGGAATTTAAACTGCTATAGTGAAATGATCTGGTTTTGAACCTTTTTTCTCTGGACTTGCTTAGATGCCTGTTTCTGCTGTAGTGTTCAGCTTCAGCATTACATTTAAAATGAGCTCTTTAGAATTGAAGAGAATTATTTCAATTTATTTTCCTAAAACAGTTTGCAAGATAATTTTTTTCCACCTCATTATTTATGGGATTCTGATGAATTTGCAAAAGACAGCAAATTAAATTTTGGTGTGGTTTTAATGCCCTGAATGTGGCAGAGGGTCAGGTGCAATTGCATTATTACCACACAAATGCTCAGCAAGGGACAGTCCACATCCTAAGTAGTTTGTCTTTCTTAATGGGTGCATTTTAATGTGGCTGCTGAATATTCCAGCAAACAGAAGCTCAGGAAGACTGCTGAGGTTTGCAGCCAGCCATGTGTTAGTTCATGGAGAGCAGGCAGAATTCTGTTGCATGATTGAAAATAAGTTTTTTTAGAGAAGGGGGTTGGGGATCATGAAGTAGCAGTGGAAAATATCTGTCTTTTTGGCCATGTGTGTGTTTGAAAATGAACTTGAAGGGCTTCAGCTGGATTAATGTTCTCCTAGGGATAGGATTCAGGAAGAATTTCTTCTCAGGAAGGGTGGCCAGGCATTGGGAGGGGCTGCCCAGGGAGATGTGGAGTCTCCATCCCTGGAGGTGTCCAAGGAATAACTGGGTGTGGACTCAGCTTTCTGGGCTGGTGACAAGGTGGGGATTGGTCACAGGTTGGACTCGATGGTCTGGGAGGTCTTTGCCAACCTCAGTGATTCTGGGATTCTCTGCAATTTTTATTGCTGTTATTAGAAGGCATTTTGGCATTTGATATTTGTGGTTTGTTGTTGCTTTATAGAAACATGAAGTATTTTAAATATTGTGCTCGTGAGGCAGGAGTTCTCATTCTGCTGTTTTGCTTTTGCTGTTTGCTGTTGATCGTGTCTGTGGCAGTGCAAACACGATGGGAGGATCATTCCAGGAAGTTTTGGCTTTTTGTTTTCTTACATTGTCAAGCAGGCCAGCAAGCTGTCTGTAGCACTGAAAGCTTTCCTCTGATGTGCACCTGGAAATACTGCAAGAGCAATGTGAAAAACAGAATAATTTAAACCTTTTTCAATCTGCCACAGCATGAAAGTTCCTCTTTTGAGACAGCCAGCTTTAAATTAAGCAAGCAATTAAGTTAAATTTTGGCTTCATCATTCTTTTGATAGACTGATCCACTCTGAGTGTAACCTATACTTGTTTCTTTCTGTTGGATTTGTGAGAAGCATTTTTCTGCTGAACAGACATCAACAAATAGGAACTCACTAAGATGTGAAGAACAAACATTGCAGAACATGTATTTATGTAGGTTTAGAGGTTGTCTTAAGTTCACCACTGAAGTCTCAGCACATTTCCTCAGGGCAGAAATATTTTTAGTTACAGTAATATAAATGTGATCAGCTCATGTTCCTGATCAAGGGTCTGTTGTTCATTCTCTCCTAAATGGTCAAAATTTGTAGTTATTAACAGCAAGTTTTCCCTCTTTTACATGATTGCTGCAGGCTTTACTGAAGTGCAATATTCTGCTGTAGTTCAGCTGTGAAATACATTTGGCTTTAGGATAATAATGAGCTAAGCAAGAGTTTCACATTTGTTTCCTAATTTACATAAATAAAAATCAGAGCAATCAATTAAAGCAGATCATTATGCTTCCCTATCTGGGCAACTATTGCTCTTTCCACTGTTTTTTCCTGTCTTCCCTGAATTCATTTTCAGATCAGTTCTCTGTGAATGTTGAATTTTAGCTTCCATTGCTGTCCTAAGCTGCTTGGAACAGCTCGTGCCATGCTGGGTCTGGGCTAGACAAACATCTACAGCAATTCCTTCACTGAAAAGGAAAATGGGGACATTTTGTCAGTTTTTAATACTCAAATATTGTAACATTGGCACATCAAACCAGCACTTCATTTCCTCTGCATTGTTTCTCTTTTATCTGATGATTCTTGACCTCTTTTCTACAACAAAAAGACCAAAGAACCTCTTGGTGCCACCTCATTTTTAAATCACATATTTTCATTAAAAATGTTGTATTAAAGTTCTGTGTAGTGACTTGGTTGAGAAACTAATTTTTAATGCTCTGTGATCTGAAGATTTGAACCAGTGAAAACTCTGACCAGTTCCAACCTGGTTGACACAGTTTTCATCAATCCTCAGTGCTGATATATTTATAGTAGGAGCAGCACCATTTATTCTTTTCTTTGTATGGATCAAGGCTTAATTCTTGGTTTTCCATCCTGATGGCTGTTTCCCCTACTGTTTCTTCTTCCTTTTACGATCTTCATTTTCCTTTGTAACCTAAGAAAGAGAAATCTATTGCATTGCAGTGTTGTTTCTCATAAAAATAATTTGTCTTCCTTACTTGGAAATGTTTTTGCCAAAGGGTGGACAAGACACAGAGCAAGTTCCCTTTTCTATGCCAGAGCTGCTTCTCTTGTATCATTATCATTTTTGTGGTGAGATGGGGTATTACAGACCAGGGCTTGAACAATGTGGGTGTTTTCCTTTGTGCTCTTTGTATTATTTATTAGTCATGTGCTACAGTTTACATTTACTGATGTTGCTGTAAGCCTGAGATGGAGAAATTAATTCCATGGAAGGCTGTGACTGTGGAGCTTGAAAGTCAGCATGAAATCTTCTGAAATGGGAACTCGGTAAAAATCTACTTGCAGCAGCTGCCTCGTTAATGTATTTTCATGTGCATAACTTGGAGGTATCTGTTCAAAAACGGAACCCCCCAGAGCAAACCCAAACAGTTACACACACTCCCCAAAAAATCACAACCCAAACAAAATAATAAACAGCACCTGGGAGCAGAAATTGTATCTGCACAGTTTCCATGATTCCTCTCTCTCCTTTGTCCTTTCCTTTGGCCTTTTGCCCTCTGTGGACTGTGTATTTCTGGACCCCTTCTCAAAGGGCAGTAATTTTACTGATCTGCAGATAATTTGACATATACAAACACACAGATAAGATGCTTGTTGTGCATTTATCTTGTCAGCTTCTATTTATTGTTCTTCCCCTCCTTTGGCTGTCCTTACTTTTGCAACATCTGACCCATTTTAAGAGGAAATATGGTGCCATTAATTGCTGATGCCTGTGAAAGTTGAGATTCTGTTCTTATTTCTGCAGGTGAACTCCGAGAGGTTTCTGAAAAATTGCCCATGTTCTGAGATCTTCCTGAGAACAGCAGTGATGGGTGAAATCCTGAGTCTTAAAGAGTGCAGACCCATCAGTGCTGGCTCAGACCAGGAGAGCCCTTTGGAAATGTGCATCCCAGTGATCCCAGCTTTGTCTGTGGTGCTGGGTGGTCCTGGAGCATGGAGCTTGCTTTTCCTTTGGGTGCTACAGAGCAGGTGCTGGAGGGTTTTTTGTTCCTGGATCCCACTGCAGCTCCTCAGACATAAAAGCCCTGAAATTGAGAGCTTAGTTCACAGCATTTTCCTCCACAGGTGTGTTCCTGTTGGAGCATTACCTGACCATGCAGGTGTGCAGGTTCTGCTGCCAACCATTGCCTTCTGTGCTGGGAAGGGGATTTGCTGTCCCTGAGCTGGGTAGAAGGGGCAGCAGGACATCGGTGTCAGGACAGGGAAGGTGCCTCTGTTTGTGCTGGTGAGGATTCTTTGTTACTACAATCACAGGCTTTCAAAAAAGTTCAATATAGCGAGCAGATCAGGGTGAGTCACCATTCCTGGAGGCATTTAAAGACGTGGATGTGGCACTTGGGGACATGGTTTAGTGGTGGCATTGGCAGTGTTAAGGGTTGGACTTGATGATCACCAGGGTGTGCAGGGATAGGACTGAAGGAGGGCAGGTTTAGATTAGAAATTGGGAAGAAATTCTTTCCTGAAAGGGTGTGAGGCCCTGGCACAGGGTGCCCAGAGGAGCTGTGGCTGCCCCTGGATCCCTGGCAGTGCCCAAGGCCAGGCTGGACAGGGCTGGGATCACCCTGGGACAGTGGAAGTGTCCCTGACATGGCAGGGGTGGCACTGGGTGGGCTTTAAGGTCTCCTCCAACCCAAATCATTCTGTGATTGTTTGCAGGTCTTCTCCAGCCTAAACAATCCTGTGATTCTCAATGCTCAGTACACAATTGACTGTGTGATTCACTCAACACTGAACATGGCAGTAAATAAATAAATATGGCATTGTACTCCTGTTTTTCTAGAAAATTTCCTTGGTGATACCGTGCTCATCAAACCTTAAACATAATTAAACCTTATCTTGCAGCAAACATTTTTTTCTCATATTCCATTTCAAAAGCAAAACCATCCTCACCCTTCCCACATTCTACCATGTGAAGTTTGTTTTGTTTACTGGCATTGGTCAGCTATCCCAGCAGTGTGTTCCAGTTAGAGACTGACTGTTCCAGTGCCCTGGATGTAATTCCATGGAGCTCTCCAGCTTCTAATTGAACATGTGGGAGTGATAGCTCAGCAGTTGACAGATAAACCAGTCTGAGGCCTGGGCAAGTTTGGGCAATAAAATTTGTCATATTCTTAATTTTTCCCTCTCCCTTGGTTATCCTGCACATCAGCTGCTGTTACACAGCCACATATGGTGTTCATTTTATATAAAATTTTTGTGGATGCCATGAGCAGAATTTAATGAAATATTGGAAAGAAAGTTGCAAGATGAAGAAAACGGATTTTCCTCTTGGGATGCATTGATAATTATTTCTTTTATGTTTGCTTTTGTGCGTTGTTTCTCTTTAGGGTGAGAGGTAAAAATAACTTATTATTTAATAAATACTTTAGGCTCAGTTCCTCAGCTTTTCCATCTGCAGTAGAAAGCATGAAAATCTAAGAGAGAAGGGCGCTCTTGTGTGTAATTAATAACAGGAACTACTCTTTAAGTGTTTTTAAATTCTCGTGGATGCTGAACATTTTAATTCTAACTGTTTCCAGCAGTGCCTGTTGAAGGCTTGCAGAGGCTGGGAGTGCTTGGAGCTGGTTATCAACTGTTAATTTTTCAATTGCAGCTATTTCTGAATAATGCCTTCCATAAATGTGATTCATAGCTGTTACCTTCTAAGTCAGGCAGCCAAACATGTGCATATGTAACTTTCTGTGCATTTCAGTGTCTTTTGCTTTGGTTTCTTAATTAGCATGTGATCTACATTAAGTTTTTTGTTCCTTTTTGCAGTTACATAATATAGACTCTAAGGTACTGCAGGCATGTAGGTCTTTTTTCAGTTTATATTCTAGTTGGCTTAATTTAGAAGCCAACTAGAAAATTTGAAATCACGTTATTGTATTAATTTTGAAATCACATTATTGTATTAATTAGAATCTTTTCATCAAGTGAGCTTTATTAGAAGTCTGAAATATGTCCTTACAAATGTAGAAGTCTACTGGAATTATTATTTTTGTCTGTCCTGTTTAGTTTACAAAATGTCCTCTTTTATTTATCATTTAGACTGATACAGAAACACACTTTTTGAACTAAAAGTGCAAATTCATCCAGAAACACCAAAAATATAGCCATTATTGCTCTTAGTTTGCTACTTTTTAGTTTTTAAAATGAAGCTACAAAACTCTTATTAATGCTTGTCTTTACACAATGGCCTGTCAAGATTTCGGTTTGCTCATCATTTACAAATAGAGGTTTTGTCACTGTCAGAAGTGCCAGTGGATGGACAGTGATCAACACAAATTGCATATTCAAGGCTTTATTTTCCTTGTGTAGCAATTGTCAAGTTGTCTTCCTTTTGCTAAGAAAATAGCTCATATTTAAAAAAAGTGATTTTTAACTGGAGTTGCAGCAGTTGCTCCTTGTTTGTCTTTAACTTCAATTAAAAGGATTATATACAGCTCTCACTATTGTATACACTGCAAGCATTTCCATATAGTTAAATGAAGCTTGTAATTTGTTCTGAAGCAGAATTTTATGAAGATTGTGTTGCTGAGAATTCAACATTTTTATCCTTCTAAATGATCCTTACACTGATAGCACAATTGAATATTGGTGCAAATTTATTTTGCCATTTTCAAATATAAAAGCTACAAGGATCAGATGTTGAGAAGTTGGGTTCTGTGTGCCTGGCTTTTGACACCAGGATGTACATGAGGGTGTCTATTTAGAATATGCTAAAAAAGGATTAGTGACTCAAAAGTGGTTTAAATACTGATTTTCCTTATTTTACTGCTGAATGAGGTACATATCAAGTACAGTACATATCCAAGGCATGGACTGTAGATAGAAATTTTCATTTTGAAGAGTGTTGAAGGTTATTCCCAATGTAACTCTCTTCCCAAAGCACACTCTTCCTTTTCCTTTGAAATTATCAGCATTTTTAACTTCCCTGGAATGTGTGCTGAATATGGTATTTCAGCTCCTTAGTAAACAAGCCATTATTCATGCACAAGAAGGAGCTGGAATAATACTTTATCTTCTTTCAGCTTCTAGTCTGTGTGGGTTTATTATTTTGGTTTTTACTCAGCAGGATTAGCCAGAATCCATGTCAAAGTAATCTTGTTCTCAAGAAATTGGCCTTTAATAGTAAAAAAAAAAAAAAAAAAAGGGAAAAAAAGTGAATCTTTATATTCTGAGAGTGCAGAAATAATCCTTAGTTTACGCAAAGTGTTGTGTACATCAGTGTTTTATTGGGTTGATTTTCACTTTGTTTCTTAAGGCATTGCTGTTGGGAAAAATCCCCCTGATAGTTATTTTTGCCCCTCTGTCACCTTATGTGCATCTCCATGGCATCTCCTGATTCCCTGGGAGAGGTGTTACCTCTCCTGTTCCCTAGAGCCTCTTACCTGAAATACTTTCCCACTTCTTGCATCCAGGCTTTGATCCTGAGAGGATTTTTGTGTGTCTGAAGGTGACACCCTGCGAGGTGCTGACAGGTTCTGGGCAGCTCCATTTTTCTCCTGTTCCAGAATTGCATAAAATAGATTTTAGCCTAACAATTCCCTGAACTTGTTCCCATAAAAAATATTACAAAATAATGATAAACATAGAAACAGACTGAGCAGCAGAGTTTATTTTGAAGTGTATATACAGTTATTTTCGTGTTCTTCCATTGGGACAGGTTAGCTGATTGAATTTTTTGTGATGTGCTGTAAAATTAGATTTTGGACTGTTCCTACCTTGTTTGCAGACTTTAAATTAATTAATTCTGAGCTTATTCCAAGTATGTCAGTTTTATATCTTCCTTTTTTGTCATCAGCTTTTGCAAATTGCATCTGCTGGATGTAATTTTATAGAGTGAAACTTCCCTGTTGAAACAAGTGATGTGGATTTAGCAATAGGTAGATTCCTCTGGTGGGTGTTTTTCAGTTCTGCTCTGTGTATGTGCCATTGAGACAAATACTGCAATGTTACAGAAAGAAAGGAGAAAAATATTTCATTTATGGTCTGTTTCAAATAGTTTGATGTCTAGATATTGCTCAGAATTCCTTTAGATGTTATTGAGAGATCCTAAGTTGTGAACCTTTAAAAGACAGCAAAGGCTCAATAAATCTTGTGCAGCTTAGTTAAACTGTATTTTATGGTGCTTTTAATGCAGTGTATGGCCAGGACAAACACACAACTGTGGCAACTGCCCAAAGACCCTGGGGAATTTTGTGTTTTGTTAGATATGAAAACTTCCTGAAGTGTCATTCTTAGCACAGTATATCAGTGAGAAAAAGTGGTATTTTTTTAATGGTAGTTTATTTCTTTGTGTTCACAAAATCACAGGACAGTTTTGGCTGGAAGAGACCTTAAAGCCTNCCAGCAGCTCCAGCTCCTCCCTGTGCTGGGGCCTCCAGCTCTTTGCTTGTCTGACTCTGACCCGCGTGTTGGTGCCACCAGTACAGATCCTGCAGTGTCTGTGGCTGCTGCCCTGTGCAGCAGTATCCCTGATTTGCCTCTGAAAAGGAGCACTAAAAAGCTGTGTAGTCACTGAAGAGGGTTTTGAAGTGCAAGTGGTGGAGATGTTTTATACATTTTCCTGGGAAGCTGTATTGTTTCCTAATGGATCTGCAGTCGTTATGCCAACTGCACAGCAGGCTTTTGCATTAGAGGGTTTTACGTTCTGGTGCTCCCTGTGTGCTCTTGCCAGTTGTTGTTTTACTGAGCAGTTCTTTTAAGTGTTTTGTTCTGCCTCAGGTACCCAGGTGTGCCTGATGGAGCTGTAAAACTGATGCCTGCCCTTGTTTTCCTAAAAGGCAACAAAGCTCATCTCTAAGATTTCTGCAAAACCCAAGTCTTGTCAGCATCTCTTGATGCTGTGTAATGAGGAACAGCTTAGTTGTCAAGTTTATATAAAGTGCTGATGATCTAATTGAGCTTGAGCTTCTTTGAACCCTTTGCAAAAACAGAATTTTCTTGTATATTATTAAACCTGGTACAAGGCCAGGCGTCACTTTCATTTCAGAATATAAGTGCATGATGTTACAAACATTTAAGGCTCGTGTTTTATTCAGTGCTGCACCGTCGTTTTGTGGCAGCAGAGGTTTTGCATGGTTTCTGTGGGTTTGGATACTTGACAACAAATGTGCTGAAGGCAAGGTCTGTCAGTGCCAGGGGTTCTCCTGAAAGTCCAGCAAGCAGCAATTCCCTGGAGGCCTGGGACTGCTCGAGTACCTTGGACAGACATAATGGAGCACAAATACCTCACCCTGACATCTTGCTCAATATGCCTTGTCCAGGTTTCTTTTTTCATAAATGGACTAGAAAAAGTCCTAAACCACTGTAAAATATTTGCTAAGAGAGCTGTTTCTATTTTGGGAAGAGAGAGGACAAACGTCTGTCACCGCTGCATCCCTTCCCTGGTCTTTGACCTCAGATTCCTTTGTTTCCTGCCTGCACCCTCCCTGGCTCTGTGCTGGTGCTGTGCATATTTATAGTCACAGACTGCAACTGCAGCTCCTGTTTTTAAACAGCCCAGGCACCATAATGGACATATAGAGTCTCAAGGGTTTTTATTGCTCCTGTCATCTCAAGTGCTTTTGAATCCTGATTACAGAGCAATAAAATGTGGTTGGTTGGGTTAATGTGACTGACAGGGACGGGGACTCTGTGTGAGAGGGTATTGAATGAACAGATTCATTGATGCAAGGCTGTGAATTTATGGACATTCCTTAACTTTGGAGTATTGATTATATAAGTAAATGTGTAGCCTAAGATTGATGGAGGGAATAAAGGACCTCATATATCATTAATGCTCTTGGGAGGTCTAATTGGGGTTGTGCAGGTTTTTATAATGAGCTTTCTGAAAGAAGCATTGATAAATAAGTTCAGTAATTTTTAATGAAGTCCTCAGCATTATCTATGAAGCTTATTTTGTAATTTAAATCAATACCTTGGACAGAGTGATAATTGTAGAACTTACTGTCAAATTAAATTTTTAATAATTCTTGCTTTCTTGGCTTTTATTCCACTTATGCAAATATTGACCTTTGAATTCTTACTGTTTCCTGTGTTTCATTGAGCCTCACTTTGAAGGGGTGAGGGGATGTGTGTGTGTCATCTCTAAGCTTTGGTTGTAATAATTAAAAGGGCAGTGTCAGACATTGGATCATTTGACATTTAACATGGCCAAATGAAAAGGAAATCAGTGATAAAAATCATTTGGGTTAATCTTAGAACTGTCAGATTTGCAGAGCAGAGAATGCAAACTGGGCTGGCCAGCAGGTGCCTATGTAATGCCTTTCCAGAACTTCCAAAACACAGTTTGTCCCAGTTCTGCACTCTTTGTGGGAGTGAAGGATTGCATTCATGCTGAGCTAATAAATGTTCTTAAAAATTTTAAAGCCTGGATCTTGCAATCTGCTTTGTGGAAAGGATCAGTATCATGGTCAGTGGATGTTTATCTATTACATTCTTCTATATGGAACAACTGTTGGGATCTGACCTTAATCTGTAGTTAATAGTGTGGGCTTTAATGCTTATTTTTATTTGCAGTTCAGAGATCTTCTGAATAACTGAAGCCTCATATTATGCAGAGTTCTGCATTAATATTTAGTAAAGCAAGCTGCCCTTGATACAGGAGGTTTAGTAACCTAGAGAGACACGAGGTGTGCTGATATGTGCACATATTATCCTCTCACTTTGCAGATGTACTTTTTGAAGTGGAAATTATTTGCTGGAGCTCAGTATTGAAATTTCAGTTTGATAGCAAGATAAGGTCTCCTGAAGTTTTACACAAAAATATTCTGTCACATAAATAGTTGATATAATTTAAATTATGCTTGTTATGGCTGCATGTAAGGACAGAGCTATGAACACCACCTGAAGCATTCACTGAATGCTTGGCTCATGCAAAAAGAATTTCTCATTGCAGATATCTCTTGTAACAATAATTAAGAGGCACAAGTGAGAAGATGCAATCCTTGGTTCCTAGGAAGCTCAGAGAATGGCTTCATGCCCTGTGCTTGTGTCAAACATAAATACACCCTGTGAAATAATTTATGTATTTTACCAGGGCACACATTGCTGACCCTGTAAGGAAAACCCACAGCACCATTCCTCAGCAAACAGAGTTATGCCAGGCTTAATGAGAAGGAGATGATTTATTTTCATCTCCTCTCCTCTTCTTTTAGAATATAGTTATCAATGGAGCAGAAAATTATATATTTAAAACTTATTCTCCTCAGGTACGCCCTTCTCACTTGGTGTGGGACTGTTCCTGCTGTGCTGTTGTGTGATGGCTCTGCTGTGTGTTGTGGTAGGAGAAATTCACTCCTTGAGCCAAGTTCTGTCTGTAGTTCCCAGTGAGTTTTAGGGTGAATGAATCCTTCCATGGGGATTGTTTTGTTGTATGCAGTTAATTGAATTAAGAGGGTCTCAGAAATCAAAGGGATGATGAGAACAAGAATGATCTTGCTTGAGAAAGTCAAGAGGTATTTTCTGTTGTGCTAGCTGTAAAATTGGTAACAAAATGTTTAAGTTGCTTTTCAGGTTGTGGTTTTCTTTTTTTTTTTTCCCCTTCCCTTATTAGGTCATATTTTGAACAAATAGAAGCCTTAATTCAAGCTCTTGTTGGATGGGCAAATTATTTACCCCCAGGTTGAGGCTTAAAACCAGACTAATTTCTTTTTCTGTGGTGTTTCTTTGTGCAGTTAGGCATTCATCCTGCCCTGATGGCGAGATGCAGGGTAACAGATGCAATCTTTGGAGCAACCAGCCCCAGCTTTTGTGTTAACCACTCTTCAGGAAATATCACTGCATTACCGGAGTACAAAACGCATCTGCTGCAAATAAAGTTTCAATCTTTTGTGAAATAGGACTGGAAAAAACATGTCTGGGCTGGGGAGTGGCTCTGGAGACAGCTGTGCTGCACCAGGGGTGTGGGCCATGTGAATGAGCTCTTTTCAGAAACCACCCTGGAGTTGGGTCCATTGGCTTCTCCCCAGCTGCTCTGGCTCTCAGGCTGTGGGTGAGTGAACTCTGGGGTTTCTCTCAGCTGAGATCTGCCCCTCTGCAGGCTGGTGGACAGCAGCCTGGGTTTGTGTGACTTCACAACATCTAAAACTTGCAGGTTTTGTTGCTTATAATTCCTGATTTAGCCTCGACTTGTCTGTGTGTCTTGC
This sequence comes from Hypocryptadius cinnamomeus, assembly GCA_013400635.1. Classification (NCBI taxonomy): domain Eukaryota; kingdom Metazoa; phylum Chordata; class Aves; order Passeriformes; family Zosteropidae; genus Hypocryptadius; species Hypocryptadius cinnamomeus. Next base: position 25,331 of record VYZP01042015.1, on the reverse strand, counting down.
CTTCTTGTTTTTGCAGGAACACCATCTTAATTTGTGCATTCCAAAGGAAAGCATGAAGCTACAAATCCACTCTTTAACATTTGCCTGGCCCCCAGCTTTGATATTTTATTAATTTGCTTTAATGGCAGAATGCATGTTGCCATGAGAATGCTTTTGAAGGCTGCTCTCAGGAGCTGATGTCCTGCTGAGTTTTCCAGCAGCCTGTCCTAATTCCAGTGTGTCCCTGACACAGCTGCCAGCCTGGTCCCTCCTCCCACCTCACACTCTCTGCAAATGGACCACAGCCTCTCTTACCTGTTCTTCACATCACTAGGGCTTGGCAAAGCCTTGCTGTGGCACGTGAAGCAAGGTAACGAGTCTGGGATTAGTTCTTAACACAGGATAAAACATCACTTTTTTTCCAGCACTCTTAGCCATGAAGCTTTCAAAGATTTCAGACTGAAAATAGAAAAAAAAAAATTAAATCTTTCTGCTCTTGCACATTTTGGACTTTGGTTTTAGGAGAGGTAGAACACTGGTTATTATTTAACATGTGTAGTACCTGCATAATGGTTCTAAAATTAGTCCGTTTTAAAATGGTTTTAAATGTGAATTGCTTTCAAGTTGAGTTGGGATATGAAAACCTCTCTCTGTAGATTTTTTGTTAAGTTGTGAGATCAGTTTCCACAAAAATTCAATTGAACAATGTAGAAATTCAAAGCTAGCTCAGCTTCAAAACAGATGTGTCCAAAATGGTTTCTCTGTTGATGGGAGACTTCAGGCTTTCTTTAGAATAATGCACTAAACCAAGGTGTTATTCAAAATTCTGTGTTTCCAGATTAGTTTTATGAAAAGAGCCAGTTGTGAAGATGGTGGGTGATGTTAGGGTTAAAAAAATTGCATGCTGTCTCTTGAGTAGATACCAAGATCTCTGATAGCACAACTTTTTATTTATAGATTGCTGATGTGTTTACAAGACACAAATTTATCAGCAATCCAGATGTTCTAGTTTTGCTAATTAACCTGTGTCTGCACACCCTTGGGCTGTCTCTTCACACTTGGACCTGCAGATCATAACATGCTTATGGTGTTCAAACCAAAAATGTGTCTGGCATTCCTAAATGTTGTTTCTAGACAACACTCTGCATTTCTGTCATTGATTTAAGGCTCTCCAAAACACTACAAATGGGATTGCATTGGGTTTTATTTGTGTGTAACACTAATAGTGCCTCCACCTGTAAAATGGGGATATTTAGCAGTGCTTGGGTTGCACAGGCTGTGTCAGGATCGAGGAGATGAGCGTGAGATAAACGTGAGACAGGACTTGTTTTGTTTTTCATTGCTGTGGTACAAAGTCTTGTGCAAAGATGTATTTATGCTTCATGAGCTGCTGGTCCTGAGGAGTGTGAATATTGAAGGGATGAGTCAGAATGAGAACAGAACCCTGCAATTCTGACCTCTGATGCAGTGAGCTGGCCGTACAGTGTTGCTTGAGCTGAGTTTCTCCCTTGTTTGCCCTTGCTCTTGATTCTGCAAAATAAGGGGCGAGTTTTTGGCTGGTGGGAGTTTGTAGTTTTTCAAGCAGGACATCGTAGAGGAGATCACTACCTAGAAGCAATTTTATCTTTCACTGAGGAATTCTTTTTATAACTTACTACATCTGAAGAATGAATTATGTTTTCTTACTCTTCCATTTGGTTTTCTGATGGGGAGTGTATTCTAAATCTAAACCTCTTTTGCCTTCTTGAGCACACTCTGTGACTCAAGGGTTGTTTAAATGAGAATAAATGTGTTCTGGGTACCTTTCTCACTGGCTGCTTGCTCCCAAGTAATCTGTTCCCAGCATCATCCATGTGGCTGGCACCAATCCAGTGATGAGTTTCTGCAAACTGCAATAACCCTGCCCGTGCCAGACCCAAGCTTGTCTCTGCTCCAGTGTTGTCATTTCATCTCTCACTTGGCAGGTGTGAATTTAAATCCTGGTTGCAGAGTTAAAACATTTTATGTATTTAGGTTGGGAAGTCAGTGAGCTGCTTCCTCTCTTTTAGTTCATTGCAGGATTTAACTTGAGAAATCCATACGAGCCTGAGATTTTTTGGATATTATTATGGGTACTGATGGTATCTACCCTGGCTTTGTCAAATCCCTCTTTTCAGCTGACAGGTTGTGTGGAAGGGTGAAGTAGTGAGCACATGTTGAGGTTGGAGTGAGATTTGTACTATATTCCAGCACTTCTGAATCCTCCTCCTAAACCATGGCACTGTTTTTTGGGTCATGGTTAACACGCTAAAATTTTATCCAGTTATGCTCACAGAATCTTGTTATCATCACTGAATTCTGCTTCTGGAGAAGAAATGCTTTAAAAGCTTGTTGCAGATGGTGTTCCATCTTCACAGATAATAAGATTAAAATGTGTCATGAGGCATCTCCAGAACAAGTCCGGGATGGTGTTGGGATCCTGTCACAACCTTTGTGCAAGTGACAAATGAGGCAGGGAATCGATGTCTTGGCGAGTTTGATTCTGGGGGAAACTTGGTACAGCTGTGTCTTAAAAAGCCTGGGAAAACTATTTATAGGAACTAATTTCTGCAGATAGCAACAAATCCAGCATGCTATCACCATCCTTGGGATGTTTCCTTATTTGAAGCTGATGGAATGAAACGGAGGTTTATTAAAAATACAGCATCCAGCAGAGTTCTAAACCCTGAGTTCGAGAAGTATTTTGGCTTCCTGACGTCTCTTCTTTCATCCAGGAACACCCTTTGGCCTCGATTGGAGGCAGATTTTTTTCTGGTTTAGCAGCTCTCAGGCTGGAGGGAGAGCTCATAATTCCCCCTGGAGATGAGCCTGGTGCCAGGCTGCTTCCAGGCAGGGCAGGGAGTTCACCCTGCAGTGCCCAGGCAGTGAAACTCGTGTGGCTCCTTCTCCTCCCTGCCAGCCTGCAAAGGAACTTGTGCCTGGCAAGAGGGGACCTGCCCCGAGCTTGCACCATCACCAAAGGGATTCCTGAGAGGAGAGAGGAGCAGGGAACAGGGAATGGGCAGCAGGAGGAGCCTTGGAGAAGGGAGAGTGCCAGGAGCAGAGAGCTGGGATGTGCCTGGGCATCCTCACAGGTGGCAGGAGTGGCTCTGGAGCGTGCCAGCTGGGTTTGCACCTCCATCCTCTGTGTGCTTGGAACACCTGGAGAAGGAATGGATTCCAGTAAACGGAACTTTCCACACGATGCTGCCTTGCATCTGTTTGAAAAACTTCAGTTCTGTGTTTCACCGCTGTTTTTTCGCTTTTGGGGTTTGATCTGACATGAAGCATTTCCTCTAGTCCTTGCTGTGTCTGTAGGAAGGTTGTTTTGTGGGGTTTTTTTCAGTTACTCATTTTTTTATTAGCAAGAAGTGAAATAAGGTTTGCACTATTTAATTTCATTAAAGCCTTGTATGCTAGAATTTCCATCAAAAATGAAACTAGTAACAGGATTTTTGGCTTCTAGTATTTTGCCTTGCCACTCTCAGTGACTTTCACATAAACAAAAAATATTTCAGAAATTTATTCTGAAACAATTTTTAAATTCTTTTAGTATGAAATGCATTCATTTAATTTTACACTTAGAAATCACTTTATAATGGAGCTCCATGCAACCTCCATATTTTTCCTTAATTTACTGCCAGATTAATTTTCTTTTATTACACTCAAATCACACTTCAAACTGCAGCAGTCAGCCCGTCTGAGCTAAAAATAACCCCTTCCTTGTACACCATGGCATTACAGCCTTTTATTTACAGATACATTTTAAGGAAGGATAACTTCTGTGACGTGTAAGGAAAACTCTGACACTCTCTGTGTACATATTGGAATATGGTTGAATGTGTTACACAGGACTGTGCCAGGGGACAGAACACTTCACTTTTCAGCACTCTTTGTGGTGGTTTGACCACTGTTGCCCCCAGCCCTCAGGTACTTTGCTTTTATTCCTCAAGGACTGGATAAAAATCTGAAAAATGAGTGTTCCACTTCCAGCCTGTTTGGTTTCCCATGTGTGCTTGAAAGGTTTGGGAGCTGACTTAGGGGCTGTGCTGGTTTTAGGTCGTCAGGAGAATTCCTCATCCCTCGTGGTTCGAGTGGTAACACTTGGGATGCCTTGCACAGGAAGATGTGGAGCACAGCACTCCACCTGCCCCAGACGTTAATTATTGCTCTTTAGAAATAATTAACTCAGGGCTGTTGTGGTGCCAGCCCCATCCTGGCACCAGAGGAGCTGTCCTGGGGTTCTGTGCCCCAGCACTGCCTGTCTGTGTCATCCTCTGCTTCCTCCTCCTCACAGATTCCATTGGGTCATTTGCAGGGTTTCATTTCCACTAATTTAATTTAAAACTAATTTAAACTATGATTTCAAACACCTTGTTTCCTTCCTCTTAACAGGGGTGTTGGTTGTTGGAAATCATTAAATATTTCACTGAGCTAAACACTGAGCATTGTTTGAATACTCCTGCCTGCCTTTTTTTCCTCATGTGAATGTTTTCCTTCCTTTTCTTTTTGTCAGTTATCCTGTAAATAAGTTACTCAAATATTGTGAAGGTTTCTTATCCTGAGTTTAATAATAATAGTAACAAAAACTCTACACACCCTGAACCTTGCTCTGTCTGACCATATTAGAAAGTTTGGGGGAGAAGGAAGATTTTACCTACCAAGAAACCATCTCAAAAGAATAATTTGAAGAAACTGAAAGAAAAGCAGTGCTTTCACATAGGTGTGAATGGAGGAAATTGGTTTTTATTTCAGTATTACCAGTCTGTTTGTGGAAGTGTTCTAAGGGGTTGTTCCTGCTGTGAGTTACTTCCCTGTGTCTTAGTCATTTACACAGGCTCAGGTGAAAGGCAGCTAGATATTAAAAAGTAAATATTGTTGAAACTCACTTTATCCTCAGATTATTTCAGAAATGTTGCATTCTCATTTATACTCAATAATAAACCATGTTTAGGTAGAATATTCCACAGCTGAAGTATTTATTCAGTGCTCAAATTTAGGGAATAAATTGTCTTTACCCCTTGTCTTGAAAGTCAAATTACTTAAAATAAGTGCTGTCATCTCTTACTTTTGTTTTTCAGAGTTTATTTTTATTGGAATCATGGTGTAATTATAGCATTTAGGACTGAAATATGGTGAAGGGGTAGAAGTAGATGATCTTTATAGTCCCTTAAACCCCAAACCATTCTGTGGTTCTAAGATTTATTGGAAATCTTGATGTAATCAAACTCCAGTCACATTAGAAGGAACTTTTATATTTTCCCCCAAATATTGCCAGTTCTAATATTCTGAAATATATCAATTTATTTCTTGATTCTTTGTTTTAATTTTAAATAACAATAAAGCCTCAAAATGTTTATAAGTGAAGCTTCCTTTGTATGTGATTTTGGTGATGAGCCACGTGTTTTTGTGACAGTGGAATACTAAGGCATTGTTTGTATTATGTTATAACATAAGTACATTTATGTACTTATGATTATAAATTTATTTAAAATTAATTTTAACTAATTTCCCTTCCTCAATTTAAATGTAGCAAAAGTTTGGGATGAGTGATGCCAAAACCAGTGCTCTCCTCCTTGCATGGCCCAGGCCACGGAGGATGAGGTGTAGCCCCACAAACCAACCAGTTGTCACATATTTTATTTTCAACCTTTTCATTTCCTCACAAAATTAATTAGTTTTTAAACTCCTATAAAAAAGGAAGTTTTCTAAAAATAGGCATAGTGCTCATCCCCTTGACTGCATTTTGTTGAGTATTAGGTATCTCTCCTGGCTGCTCTGTATGATGCTTATTTTTAGGGCCTCTATTAATATCTTCAAAAATATGATGTAAGAAGACTTGAGACAGTGTTAAATTGGAAAACTTAATTACTGTCTTTGTAGTTTTCACTGTTAAATATGAGTTGAAATCAATACCAGTATTTAATACAGGAAGTTTTAAAGGGAAGAAGCTGATGTATGTGACAGCATTTTTGGTATTTCAAAAAGCACAAATTTAAATGAAGGTGTTGGTGCTCCCTGGCACTTCACTTGTGTGTATTTTGCATTATTTGGTAAATTCTGTAGGAATCTGCGTGGTCAGAGTTATTTCAGTTGTCAGATATTGATGAACTAAACATACTAAATGGAGAGGTTTCAGCCAGGCAGGGCCTGTAGTGCTCTCAGGATAAAGGTTCTGTAACTCTGGTTATCCCAGCTGTGACTCCTTGACAGTGTTGCAAAGCCCCACATCTCTTAAAAGATGTGCTCTAGATTTTTTCACCACATTCTACCATTCTAAAAAGGAAAAAAAAAAAGTTAATGGGGAGCTTACTAACCTCTAATTGTTTTAAACATGAATTCTGGAAGTTTTGCTCTCTCATCAGCAGCAATTTGAGAATGATAAATCACCTTTCTGGTGGCAGCAGCCTCATTTCCATCCTGCAGTTTTCTGCTTTGTTATGGCAGGGCTCTAAGTGGTGGGACTGGCTGACAGATCCTGCAGGTTCGTTTTCACTCAATGTTGAAGGCAGCTGCTGTACATTTAAAATCCAGCCTGTTATTTCAGCACTGATGAGCTTTTATTTTCTGCCCTGCACCTTTTCCTTTTCCACTCACAGGGCTGCCAGTGGCATTTTTATCTCAGAAGTGCTTGGATCTGGTGCCAGTGATGGTGTGTTAATTTGAGGACAAATAAGCATAAACTTGTTGTTAATAAGTTTAGGATGGAAATTGCTGATCTTCTGGCTGCTGGGGAGCAGTTGTCCAGGAATAGCTTTGTGAAGAGATTAACAGACCAAGAAACCAAGTGATTTCAATATGACCTTCCAAAAAAAATGGTCATGGTTGCCAACAGGAGCAAGGGGCTGGATTCAATTACCCTTTGAGGTTACTTTCAGTCCTCTGGTCCTAATTAAGCAGGATTTTGCTCTATTCAGCTAATAAATTAATACTGATCTTGTAAGTGCTGATGATATGAGATAGAAAAAAAATTATTTGAAATTAAACTCTTATTATTATAATGTGTGGAAGCTGCTGTATTTGTGAAAATATAAAAATATGATGATATGATGACAAGCATGAGCTCGAATTTTTTTACCAGATTTTGTATATTTTACCTCCTCAAAGGCTGTCACTGTGTCAAAATCTGTTTTGGAGGCTTTGTTGTTGTTTGGGTCTTTTTCTTTTTTTATATGATGCATTTCAGTAATCTCCTTGTAATCCCATGATAAACTGCTTAGTTTGATGGAGAATGTTAGATATTATTAGTAAAATAGTTGGCCCCTGTGAAATCAGTTTCATTTTATGTTCTGCTTTCAGAGGATATACCCTTCACAGCTGTGTGGCCATCCTTGCATTAACCTAATCAACCTCTTTGTGAGAAAGGAGGTGTGTTCTGGATTAAATTCTTAAAATCAGGCCATTGGGAACAATACTGGACAATCTGCATTATTTTAGATTGTTTACTTCTTTCATGTGTGTTCTTCTTTCCGATAAACCTTTCTTTTTTGGTAATTTTGCTTTTTCTTCTGTTGTTGTGTTGCTGTGTAGACTTTTTCTGGGAGGATTGCACTGGTTATTAAGAGAATTTAACAGTCTTGTAGGCAGGTAAAAGCTTCATATATTTGTCTCTTTCCTGATTGCCTTCAGGTCTTCTAAGCAAGATAAGTACTTCCCTTAATTTGTAGGACAATTTGGGGCATAAATGTGTCATAAGCTTGTTAAAAACACTTACAGAAGGTGTTGAAAGTCCCTATTTGAAGTAATTTCATATTCATTAGAATACAGCATGCTCCTTAATTCAGCTTTGATGTTTTCTTGCTGATTTTTTTCCAGTCCTTTCATTTTCATATGCCAAGTAGACCTAAAATGAGCTATATCCCCCTAGGTATAAAGAGAGGAGTGCTCTTGTTGCTAAATTATAGATGTGGGGGGAGGGAGAAGAGTGGTTGTTTGAAGATCCTCTTATTTGTGCAAAAAACACAGATAGGATTTAAACAGTTTGCTGGAGCTTCCCTCCCAGTCTTATTTCCTTGTTTCAAGGAATAAATATATTTCTTTAAAAGCTCTGCATTTAGGGAGGTGCAGACACTCCCATCCTTTAGATAGTTTGCTGTTTTTAAAATATTCAGATAATGTTTGGAAAAAAAAAATTCCCTGTATCTTCTGCAGCACTGAAAGGAAGGTCTCAGGGGAAAAAAGAAAGTGAATACCTGGATACAAACTGCTCTCCTTGGATCAGTTTATAAATTGCACACCTTGCTGGCTTCAGGCGAGGTATTGAATTTTACTTACCTGCACTACAGTGTCTGCACTAATGGAAGGTTTGGCAGCAATTTGCAGCAGAGTCCAGCATCACTTGTAAAGGTGCTCAAGTTCTCCTGTCTGGGAGGGGTTTGGTGCTTACCTTGAGTGTTACCCTGCACTTCAGGTACTTCACAGAACTCAGCCTAAACGTGGATTTAACCCCAATTACGGCGCTGAGCCTTTGCTTGCACTAGCTGAGGCAGGCTGATTCCAAGGTTGCCCTATTTTTAGGTTTATAAGCCTAATGAGTGGAGTCCTAGAGAATCTCAAGCTTTATGTAACCCTGATGTTTGTGGGGCTCCTGGGAATATGCCTGGTGCTTTTTATAAGCAGCTTGCCTCCCTGTAATGGATAGCTGAGATAAATCTTGTTCCTAGAGCGAGCCTGATATTGATGATGGCACAAGTGTATGAACAGGAGCTCAACTAAAAATCCATTTTAATTTCAGGCCCCATTAGTGATGCAGAGAGAAATCATTATTTGTTAAACAGAAAATAAGGACTGATACCTCTCTGAACTGTTTGTTTCAAACCCAAAAGTCAGTGGAATAAAATACAAATGTGTTGATTGATCTTCCTCTTTTTTTCATTATTTCTTTGGCTGTTTGAAAAATGAACTGGGAAGAAAAAGAGTAGACTGAGGTGAAAATAAGAAAATTACTGTGACATGAGATGGGGAGGTCAGAGTGGATTTGTTTCTTTGTTCAAGCTACTTGTGTAGTTGCATAATTGTAGTTGTGTTTGGAGCTTGAAATAAATACTAATCCTCAGTTGGTCAGGAAAGTGTTAAGTGATCTAAAAGAATTCTTAAAAGTTTTTGAACTTTGTTCTGCAAAGATTTATTCCTTTCCTAATTGAAGACCTTATTTAAGATTGTGTTGCCTCTTTAAAATCAGCATTATGTTCAACCTCAGTGGAGACTTCTCTTGTCCCGTCTGGCTTTTCTGGGAAACATTGACCAAAACTTTGGTCTCAGTGTTTTGTTTTTAATTACTGCCATACTTGTTTAATTTAAAAAGTTTAGCATTGGCTTTTCAAGCTATTGAGATAAAATGAAAGCATTTTATCTGGAGTGACTGTTTCTGTTTCTCATTGCTTGGACCAGATCTTAACTAACAGAATCCAAAACACTTGAATCCAAACACTTCTTTGGCCTAGCAGAAATCCTCAAAATGGGACCAGTCCTAATGACAGCAGGACATTTCAGGAAGGCAAATTCCCATTAAGGTGCATTGGATCACGTAACTGACCCCCAGTTTTGCCTCATATCTCATTTTTTTTCCCTTGAGAGAAACCTTTCAGGGGACACCATCCTCTCTGTCTCTAAATTCCCCTCTCATTGACTTCCAGAACATCTGGTTGCTGTTAGGTTCACTCTGACAGCTCTTCATGCACTGCTGCATTCCTGGGGCTGAACTCCAGCGTGCAAGAACTGAACACTGCAGGATCCAGCAGATGGGTTTGGGGTGTCCCTAAGAGCAAGGTGACAGGGAGTCCCTTTCTTACATGGAATTCCTTCTTGGCTGAGGGTTTGGGAACACATGGAATCAATTCCATGCTGTCCTCATTGAGCCTCAGGGAGGTGTTGCAGTGACTGCAAACAGTGGAAGTACCCAAGGTTTAAACTTCTGCAGCCAATAAATTCAGGGTGACACAGGGCTTGGCAGCCAAGTCTTTGTGCAGTCTCTCAAGTGAGTTTTAAAACTTAAACCGAGTTAACAACCTCTACAAAGACAAATACGCTGCTTCCTGAGCTTGCTGCTTCCAAGGTATTGAATCTGGTATTGCTGCAGTCACTTAAATATGCCCTAAAAGGTGTATTTTGCTCAGGTTCCTTGGTTGCAGAGTCACAATCAGTCATGGTAGCACTGTCAATATTCAGGTATATTAATTTCCCCTAATATAATTTTTCTAACACAATTAAGACCTTTCTTTGAAGACATAAGTATGAAAATCTGGAAACAGCAGGATGCTGTCACGTGTACTTTTTTAATTGCAGGCAGTTTTTGCTTTTTTTTTTCCTAAATAAAATAATTGCTGTCTTTCTCATGTAGATCTGTTGTCAAGAATATGGTCTGTGTCCTTATGGGTACATCAGGCAGTGGTACTGCCTTATGAATGTTTTTGTAGGTTTTTTTATGCTTGAATTACAGCTTTATATTTTTCATCCCCTGATGCCTCTTAAGTGTAAATGTTGTGGTGAAAGTAATGGGAACAGGGACAAAAGCAAACAAGACAATTATGTTGCTTCCAGCTACATCAGGCCATGCCATGCTTGGCTGGAATGTCAATAATACATAAAGTAACATGTAATGACACTTTTTATGTGTGGAAGTTGTCTAGAAATCCGTGTGGAATGAGAATAAATCTTTCTGCTGTTGGTGCTGCAGGATCATTGCCTCGGCCTTCTGGTAGTTCTGGCTTAGTCAGTGTTCAAAGAAATCACTTTTCTGAGCTGGCTGAACCAGGGTGATTGTGCTCTGGGGATATTTCTAAGTTTAATTTTGGCAGCTCTTGCAAGGGCCGAGTGTGGGGCTGTTCAGAGCAGCTTATGGGTTTAGAGCAGCTTAAGCCTGTGGCTTATGGGTGACACCCTATCCTGCTTCTCACCAGTGGCAGAAATTCAGAAGTCAAAACAGAGGCCAATAATGAGCATAAAAGGCAGCATTCCTGTGTGAGCTGAGAGCTGGTGATGCCCCAAACCAGGCAGGTGCCCTGCCAGTGGTGTCTGACCCTGCTGCTCAGGGCTGTATCAGCCTCTTCCTTAATCCAGATGTTGGTGAAGATAATGCACCACAGCATTCTAAAATCAGCTGCAGCCATATGAACTCAGCACTTTATCCAGACATTAATTTTTTCTGGCATTTTTAGACATTTGCTGCACTGACACAGGCAGTGCTGATACACACTTCTGAGGGAGATGGTGAATGATCCAAGATTACAACTGAGCTGTATTATTGTGCTCTTGCCATCGTCTCTAATTAACACATAAGTAAGTAGTAGGGGCAGCACTGTCAGCAGAAGCTCAAGATGAAGCTTTTATCTGACTCTTTGCATTATTTGTGAGCATCAGTCAACGGCAGAGCTGCAGTGGGCGGTAATGAAAGTAGAACGTGACATTTCTTTCCTTTCCCCGTCTAATAATCTGACCTTTTACATCACTCTGCTTTAAGGCAGCTGAATATTTTGAGAGTAAACTATTTTCCCCCACCCCCACCTTTCACTTTTCCATGTGAAATGGAACAGAAACTCAGGTAAGTGGAGGTGGAAGAGACCTCTAAAGTCATTTGGTCATCCTCTGCCCTGGATCAGCTTTGAAGTTTTATTGGTTTGCTCGAGGTCCTGTCTGGTTGGAGCTGGGATATCCCCAAGGGCAGAGCATCCTTGCTCTGCTGTTTTTTCTTAGTATCTTGTTGGAATTCCCCCTCCTGCATCCTGTGAGCCTCAAGCTGAGTCACTTGGCTGCCAGACACTGGCCCAGTGTAACCCTACTGCTTCCCTCCCAGTAAAACCAGTCTGGCCCTGGGGGTTACTGGTTTTCCCATGGGCTGAGATGGACCTGGAGTTGATGCAGAGCCTGTTTTGTTTATTAAAAGTTCACAATCCCAGGGCTGGGCTGTGCTGCTGTCCTGGGAGGGTGGAAAGTACAGGCCAGTCCTGAGGAAATGGGTTGGTACAGGGATGGCTTCAAGGTGCATGATTGGGATCTTTATTGCCTCTCCAGACCCGGATATGTGGCCAAGCAGGCAGCCAATATTACTTCCTGTATGATGTGCCTGGGGAACAAAAAAAAACACTCCAGAAATATCTATTACTCCTACCCGTGTTTACTTATCTGTATAAACAAATTTTATCTATAGCTATATATCTATCTAAACAAATTTTTGCATTCCTCATGACCTTTCTGAATTCTTTTTTACCTGGTGTTTTAATTTTTCTTTTCTTATAAAAGCATTAGTTTGATTTTTTTATTCCATTTTTGTTGTGCAAAAGGAGGAAATTTTTTTCTGTTGCTCTCTGTGGCTTTCTAATGGCAGAAATCAAGAACAGTAATTTTTATTAAAGAGAGTTGTAGTTTGCTTCTAAACTTAAGTGGCTTCTACCTGTGTCTTGTGTGTCCTGTGAGCTGTGAGTTTCCTTACAACCCAAGCAGGGATATGAAACAATATTCTGGGTTACATGTCCTGTGTGTTCCTCACCACCAGCACAGTTCCTGCTTGTGTTGCACTATTAATCTCAAGGAAAATTCAGAATTTGGGGGGGTTTTGGTGTTGGCCCAGCAGTTTGTAGAGAAGAACATGGTATCTTTTGGCTGCTTGTTTCCTGTTGAAATGAAGCAGTGGGGTCTAGCTAGAAATGTATTTTCCATACAAAAGAAAGAATTTTTTAGGAGGTAAAATAAGCAAACTGTTAAAAAATGATGGAACTGTTATAAAGGTGTTAAATTTCTGGTTTATCGTGAGAATTTCATTGTCTGCAAATTTCAGGCAGAAGATTTAGTAAACCTGTGACCTCTCTGTATTAGCCCTGTGAAAGAAGAGTGTTGGCAGGGTCCTTTTGCCTTAGCTGGCATCGTTTTCTGTGAAGTTGTGCAGAAAATATCCTGGGAGATGAACTGAGCCAGGCTGGAGCTTCAGGCTGCTGTTAGATTAAAAACACCAGCCAGGCTGCTCTCACAGCCACACCTGGATTTCTGGAAGCTGCTTCTCTGTGCAGCCTGCTCTGAAAACTTCCCCTCATAGCTGCTCACTTATTTCAGCTGTACACTGAATTTCAGAGTGCAAAAGTCTTGTTAAATTCAGCTTCAGAATTTCTCTCCTGCAATGCTGAAGTTGGGGAAGACAAAGGAGCTCTCACAGCCTGTAACTCAGATGAGTCATGGCTCAGTATGTGGGTTCAAAATGCTTGGTAGAGATGCTGTCTTTGGTGGAGCCATTAAAAATACAGGTTTATGATTGAAACTTTATTCAGTCATCTCCAAGAAATGGCAGAATTTTCAGATGCAATTAGAGCACAAGCTCATATTCTTTTGTTCATGTTTGTTTCTTGGAAATGGATCAAGATTTGGGTAAATTCACTTCTCTCCCTTCTCTCCTGCATTTTTTCTAAAGAGTTTCATTTCTTCCGCTCACCTCAGGCCTCGTAGTACAGTGTCAGCAGGGATTTTTGATGCCCTGATTAATCAATACAAACTGCATTTGCTAAATTATTTCTTTAATGAAATTAGATGCACATTCTTTCCATCTCTTCAACATGAGCTTGGAGCAATACACTGAAGCTGAAATTAGTAGGAACTGCAAGTAATGAAACTGCTGTTCACACTTTCCAGGTAGAAGGTACTTAAAACCATTTTTTTTCTTTTGTCTTGATGGTTAAAAATCTATGGGTAAACGGGGTTTTTTTTTGTTGTTTTGTTTGTTTGTTTGGTTTTTTTTTTTAGCTAAAGAGTAACAAAATCTTTCATTAAGAGAAAGAAATTATTCTCTCCAGTCTTCCCCAGCTCTTTAATCATCTTTGGTAAGGAGTGTTGCCCAAATTACCCTTAAATATTAAGCTGACTTAAAATGAAGATTGCAAGGAATAGAACAGCCATTTTTATTGTCTTTCAGAGCAGTGGAAGGGGCTGCCCTCCCTGCAGGGAGGTGGTGGAGTCCCTGCAGGTGTCCAGGGAAGGCCTGGATGCGGCTCTCAGTGCTCTGGGGTTGGTGACAAGGTTGGGATCAGTCACAGGTTGGGCTCTGTGACCTTGGAGGGCTTTTCTAGCCTCAGTGGTTCTGTGATCCTGGTGTTACTTTCAGTGCAGAGATGAGGTTTTGCCCATTCATGGCTGCTTTTATCCTTCAAAAACAATTTCATTGTAGCAGCAATTGTTTGCCTTCTTTCATTCAACAGGGATAATTCCATTTTGTGTCCAGTACAAGTTTGTGTAAGGAAGCTTTGGATTTTTAAGTATTACAAGGATGTAATTATCAATTGTTATTAATTTATTAATATTCAACTGAATTAATATTAATATTTAATTCAATTTCATAATAATTAAACCAGCAGCAGTGTCTTAGCTTTCCTGTGATCAATCTGCAAACACTTAAAATTTCTCCTGTTGGATTTTTCTTTTAGCACAACTAACTAACTAACCTTTAGGATTAATTGATAGTAAAAAAATGGTTCTCCTGTAGCTTAGCAGATGACTTTGCACGTGTGTGTGTGTGTGTCTTCCTGGTTCCACTCTTTCCATTTCTTTTTATATCTAAGCAACTCTAGGTGTAAAGTTGGTGGGGTTTTTATTTCTTATTTTAAGCACACACAATGCTGTGGCTTCTGTATTCTGCAAAGATGACTTTTCAAGTCCACCATCAGATTAGAAGCTTCTTTTGGTTTCATTTTTGAAAATACAAAGTAGAGACAAAAAAAAGTCTTCTGAAGCAGCAGAGTGGATTGTGTGATGGGATAACTTAGAGAAATAATGACCACTGGAGATGTAGTTGAAGTTAGCATTGGAATTAGATGTACTAGAGGATAATATTGCCTGGCACCAAACCTACCAGTAGAATTTTGGCAAAGTTCTCTGCCTGTTTGTCAGCACGTTTTTGCTGTGTGTTGGCTGTGACCAAATTGCACTGTATAAATCCCCAAAAGGTTCTTTATCATGGAGTACAAATACTCCTCAATATTAAAGACATGCATATTCAGTAAGTGTATCCTCTTGGTTCTTGTTATATTGAGCTAAAAGCCTTAACAGAACCATTTCTAGAAAATTCCCATTACTGGGTTTCGGATATGGACTTGCTGCTCACTTACAGCTCTCTTTAATGACAAACACTACTTGGAAATGGCTTAATTGGATTGTCTGCTTAATAGCATTAGGATTGTTGTGCTGGTTTAGCTGAGCTCTAATGGCCCTTTGCTGGTTAAGAGATCAGTAAAGCAGCAGAATGCAAAGGGGAACTTCAGATTTGAGAGAAGAGTCTTTGCTCCTCGGAGAACTGCTGCCCCTGAAAGAAAAGGAGGGGGCTGCAGAAGGAAGTGCTGGATATATTTCCTGCATTGTTTGACTCAGTTCAGTGGGAGTGTTTTATTGCTGCTTCATAACTGCTTCAACAGCTCCACATTTCAGTTTCTGGTCAGCCCTGAGGTTGGCACAGACAGTTGTGCCAGCACAGAGAAGATTTTTGGGTTCTGTTCACAGTCCTGGTCCTACAGCTTTAAAAGGAGATCTTTCAGACAGTCACAAATCCCTTGGGAAGTGAGAGAATAAACTTCTGGGTGCTTTTTGACACTTCAAGTAAGTAATTTCTGAAAATACAAATTTTGCCAAAGCCCTCGTGTCTGGAGAGAAGAATCCAAAGGAATAAATAGCCAAGTGCCCTAGTGGAGAAAAGGGTTAAATGAATTTACAGCCCATGGTTTGTGGACATTCTTTATTGAGCAGAATATGGGTGGAGTTTGTGTGGACAGTTGTGTTGTTTAATATTCCTTCTGGCTCTCAGGGAGTTTTTGCGAATTGTTTGAGATGTCTGGTTCCCCATTAGCTCAGTGTCCAGAGAATGCTTCATTGGTCCTGCTCTTTAATGTGATTACAGGAGACTACTCAGGCTGATAAAAACTCCTTTGTTACAAGTATATAATACATATTTAACAGAATTCCAAGAAGCAGATGGCTAATTAGATAGCTTGGTGATGCTAAGATGATCATATGTTCTAGCTCTAAATAAAAATTTAACAAAGCTTCATTTGAATATTTTAAACAGACTTACATAATGTTTTCTAGTTAGTATTAAGTAAGGTGAATACTGTTGGGATTGTCCACACTGATGTGAAAAGACACCAGAGTTCTGCTCCCTGTTGGATTGGGGTTATCTGGTGTTTGACTGGGATTCTCTTTCTTGAGGCAACACAAACTAAATATGTGGGTTGTGGCTATCATTTCACTCTGCACATTTTCTCATAACCCTATCCAAAGTGAAATTACATAAATACTAAATATACATGGAAAACTTCATTACTTTTAATAACATTTCTACCTTGATGATGAAATTCTGAGGCATTACATCATTGGAATAACTTCTTTTTGTGTGGTGTCTTTCTGACTGCATGTCAAGTTGTTTTTGCAGTTAAATTCAGGAAAAGAAAATACTACAAGAAAGTTAGGAATAAAAACATTTAGAAAATTACAAGGGAGGGAGAAAAAAGGGATTACAAAACTCCTTGAAATTCTTATTTGAAGAGAAATTGAATGAGTGAAGTTCACTATGGAAATTTAGGGAAGACAGGTATTTCCCAACAGTGAGTGTGTTGTGGAAAAAATGAAGATAAAGTCATAGAAGAGATGTATATAAAAGGGGAGAAAGAAAATCCAGTTAGATAAGTAGGAAAAAGGAACTTTTAAAGTAATGACAGGCAGGTTTGTAATTGGATCTGGGAATGGAGAAGTCACTCAATTGCTCATAAGCTTCTTCTGAAGAATTTTTTTCCTGAGACTGATCACATTATATGGTGCCATACCTGCCTGTTTGGATTAAGTCCTATTGTGTTACAAAGGTGAACTGAGAACACTTCCTGCACAGTGCCATGCACCACAAGAGTACTTTTTTATGGAGGCCAAAACTTCAGGAAAGTTTTGTCATATATTTGGTGTGAAGAAATCAGCACAAGTTCTCCTCCCTTTCCCCTTCCTCCTTTTCATGCTTGTGCCTTTTCAGTCCCAGGCTTGATAAGCAACATGAAGGAGGTGACTTGCATTGTTTCCAGTCTGTGCAGAGGCAAAAAGTATAAAATGCTTGATAATATCTCTGTGTTCCTTAGCTTGATGAACAGTTTTTGAGGCTTTTTGCAAGACAAATTAAAATTTGATCTTCTAGAATGACCTCAGAACAAGTCCAGGTTACTGTTTCCTTGCAATCCAGCTGCTCGTCTGTGTCTCCACAGAAGATTTTCTAAGTTCCACCCTCAAAAGAAGTGAACACTGTTGGCAGACACATTCATGCTGTATTCACATTTTGGATTTTATTTAAAGTAGTCTGTCTAGGCAGAGTCAGGAGTGTTATTTGCAATAACCTTGCTTTTTGGAGCCAGCTGACTGAACAGGGCTGCTGCCATCCCGTACAGTGGGGCATGGCTTGGCTCCTCTGAACCACACCAGAGGAGAGGGAGAAGGTATTTGCCTCTCTCTTTTAATTATTTCCTCCATCCCTCTCCAACAAGCTGTCAGATTGGAATGTTTGCCCCAGTTTTCTTTGTCATATGTAGAGGTAGTGGGTTGGCTGCTCAAAGCTGGCAGGAATCAGCAGATATTGTGCCAATAAGGAGAATTCAGATGCCATAGATGCCTTATAATATTGGAGAAAGCAGTGGGATTCAGGATTCATGCTCTGAATTGCATTTATGGGGCTGTCACCACCCAAGTACTTGGACACTGAAGATTTGTTTTCCCATATGGAACTTTCACTGTATTATTCTCTGTAAATGCTAAGCCAGTGGTTCTGTAGCTCTTCCTAATTCAGTTGTAGTTCTGTAATTCATTGAATTTGGTTTTAGCTATCATGTCATGATTGAAGAAAAAAATTCCCTCACCATTTAAAAGACTCCTGTATCCTAATTTTACATGAACTCAGCACTGATATTTTTGCACAAAAGAACAGATTGGAGTTAGAGGAATAACGTGAGTCCACACAAAACAGACAAGATTGGCTCAGCACTGATTCCTGTTTGCTCCTGCTACCTTGGAAACAAAGGATGGCATGACAACAAAAGCAATGCAGAGAGAAAGGTTAAACCTCCAAAACATTTGAAATGTATTCTTATGGGGAAACTCTTCCTTAGTGTTTCAGGATGGATTTTGAAGTTTTAGTGTACATAGGTAAGAATTGTCTGTTTCTCTCAACCTCGTCTTAGCCTTAAATCAGGGCTTCAAACTAAAAATATAAATAGTTGATTTAAATGTATCGATACTTGAAACACTAAATTTTGGGAACAAAAGAAAAAAGGCCTAAGGTCTATAGCAGCTAAAATCTATTTTAGTCTGAGCCATTCAAGGGGGTTTTTTTGAATTTTTTTTGTCAAAAGCTTCCTAAAACCAAGTGTTTCTTGTATGGGTGGAATTAAAGGTAGGGGCCATAAAGATTTGGGGTTGCAGTCCAGCAGTGTTCTTGGCTAAATTGCTGCATTTTTTTCTTAGCCCTGCAGTGCTCTGAGGTCAGCGTGGCACAGCAGTGAGGATCACTCAGCTCATGCTGCACCTGGGGAGAGGTTCTGGAAATTCTGTTTGTCCTTCTGTGTCCTGAGGGGCCACCTCACTGAAGCTGGGGACAGCAACCCCCATACCCTGGCCATGAGCCCACCATTAATGTTCTTTGAAGTGTTTTGGGGTTTTTTTATTTACTATTTTCCTTTTTTTCCTTGTATTGCTCCCTGTTTTATTGTTCATATCTCTGCCCTGCAATTGTCTGCTTTGATTTCCCAAATAACTCAATTTATCTAGGTTAATGATACTAAAGACAAATGTCAAAATACGTAAAAAATCAAATGCTTGAGCTCAGATTCAGAATGGGTTCTCTGTAGAAGGGAACAGCATTATTGCTTTCAAGAAAAATGGAATTTTAAACATTTCTTTTTATAAGAAGTTGACTTCCATAGGTGTAAACTCCCTAATTCATTAACACCATGCTTTGCTGTTGGGTTAGGTCGTTCAAAGGTTGTGCCAAAAGAGGAAAGAAAGGAGGTATTTATGTTTTGAATAAACAGTTCTGGTGTACTTTGAAGGTCTCTTTATTCATGCTGAGGCAGCAGCGAGGTGAACAAACAGTGTTTGCTTCCCTTTTCAGTTCATCCTCCAGAAGGGTTTTCCTATTTGGTTGGACTCTTTCAGTGCAGTCACCCAGCAACTTCCAAAGGCCTTTGATTCAGACATTAATGAAAAATGCAAAACCAGACAGAAAACAAGGGTCCTTAGAAAACCTAAACTGGAAACCTGCGAGTCCTGAAGTTCTGCTGCAACTCAGTAACAAGCCATTAGAATGGTACTTTAATTTTTAAATGCAAATTTCTGATAAGGGCCAAACATTTTAAGATTTTTTTTTTAAAGCCATTTGCAAGTTACCACACTACCAAACATAGTTTGGGAACTGTACGTGTTACAATTTTACAACTCTCCACATGGCCACAGTTTTTACAAATTAGGACGATTTGTAAAATTACCAAATGCAGGTTAAAACTTCCCAAAATGAGGTAGAAAAAAAGTTTCCAGCAGGAATCCCTTGCACTGGTTTGATTCCGATTTTTACAACTACTTCTTCATACTCCAACAATCTTTTCTGCAATTGTCAAAAAGAAATTTCCTTTTTATTGTCACACAAGAATGAAGTATAATTCAAAAGATAAAATGTATTACAAGTCAATTTTTGCAGACCTCAACCTGTATTTAGAAGTTGAGAGGAAAGAAAGGGCAAAGGATGTCAAAAATCAGACAGAAAATATAGGAACTATGATGGTACATAGGGTGTATCTTGGAACTGGCACAAGCTGATTCCACTCATAGTTCATTTCAAAATGTAGACATGATCATCACTGGATTGGTTTTGTCTGTAATTATTAAAAGCACAGTAAATGTCTCTGTTCTGTCCATTTGTCCATATTTAGGACCACTTGAATGATCCTTCCCTGAAGTATTATAATATGGATGATAGAAAAGGACATTTATTACCTTTTAGCTATAAATGCGAAACTCTGAATTGCTAAAGAAAACGAGGCAAAATTTTCTTTAACTCCTGCAGTTTTCATCAAGGCATTTCTAATCTCAGGGGCTCCCAGTGCAGGAAGCTTCTGTTCGTCTTCCATGGCTGTACCTGTCACAGCAACTTGGCATTCTGCAGGGAGCTCCTAATGGAAATGGCATTCTGCTGGAATCTGTCTGCTCCACACAGCAGGAGCTTCCAGGGCTCCGAGTCCCTCGCCTCAAATGCTGTTTTGCTGTTTTAGAATTAAACCCACACGCACTGGATTGATGTTAAACTGTCTGGGGTTTTTCCCTTGCTCAGTTGATGGTGGTTTCATTCTCTGACCCAGCCAAATTCACCTTGTGAACGTCCTCTGCCAAGGGATGACTTTGTGGTCAGAACTGGGAAAATGTTTGGAATGTGTCTCAGAGAAAGTTGTAGCAGTTCTGCTGCCTCAGATCACTGAAGTGTTTCATACATTTGTGAAAAGGGAGAAACCTGAGGAGTTGTTTCAGCTTGTTCTGATACTGAGCTACACCATAAATATCCTTTAGTTATTTGGATCTCTTTGTAGGCTCTTCTTTTCTTGCTTAACTCCTGAAGCATTCAAACTTCACATATTTCTGATGTAGCTTCTTTAGAATTATGTTTAGGACAAGTTTTTTACTGGAAAATTACTGAAAAAAATGTTCATTTCAATCTGTACTGGAAATTAGTTATAAAAGGAACTATATGAGTCATTCACACAGCCATATTTTACAGAAAACTTATTTTAAAAATAATTTTTGGCATGCATTTTTTCACAATGCTTCCCATTATAATTGTTCTGTTAAAATGCTATTTTATTAGACCTAAATCAGGAATTCTTTGACAAAATCTTTACTATGTACAGCACCTAGAATTTGGCTGTAACTTGCTGCTTACAAACTTCCTCCTGCCTGACAGGGAGATGAGGTGGGGGGAAAATCTTGCATCAGACAGGACAGAGCTGTCAGCAGAAGTCATCTCTAAAATGAATTAAATGACAAGATTGAGACTGGCAGGAAGGCTCCTTGTGCTTTGGTTACAGACTTTGTTTATATTCTTGCTGGATCATTTTTAATACTGATTTTTTACAGGAGAAGATTACATTCACAGTTCATGTTAATAGTTTGAAAATGCAGTTTAGGAAGCGAGAAAATTCCCCAAAAATAGAAATACAGAACCTCCTCTAGTCTAAATGTTCTGTAGATACCCTGATATAAAATGTCCTGTGATCAGCCACACCAAGGAGAGATTTGCTGCCTGAATGTATCCATTTTGGAGAATAATGATAAGTGGAAAAATGAATACATTTTTGAGAACATGGTAAGGGAAAAATTACAAACACAAAGAGGCAAAGGATGGTAGTAGTCATATTTTTCCAGGAAATTACTTCAACTGGTGTGAAAGAGGATCATTCATGATGGGACTGGGCTGAAGGGAAATACACATCTCTAAATTCTGCAGTCAAATTCTTTTTCAGGCTGTCGAAGGCCGTGAATGAAACATTCATACTTTGAATGAACATGTTGTCCCTGAAGACAGTCATGTTTTGAGCAGAATAAAAATAGTAGTTGAAAGAATGGAAAAGAGTATTAAGTGTGTTAAGCAAAGGAACAAAAATTTCATGTTAGAGAGCATAGCTGATTTCAAGTTTTTATTATAATACAGCTTTGGGATGTTTTTTTGTTCATTTTCTGTGTGCAGGTATGTGCTGGAACACACATAAAGTCCTAAAAATGAATAAAAAATAGTATTTTGGCAGCTAAGTCACACTGCCCCCACAAAAAAAAAAAAAACACTGAGGGAGGAGAATTCCTGCCCCTTAGCTGGGGTGAGCTGTTATTCCATCCCCATGGCTCTGGGCACGTCTTCCCTGTTTTGCCCAGATAAAGCAACAGCAAAGTCCACGTGCTTTCTTCCAGTTTGGAGACCTAGGAGACTTTTTAAAAGTAGTTTTCAATTACTGTTCCTGTTGGGCATTACACAGAGAAGGGATTGGAATAAGAGGTTAACGTTATGACCTGCTGATTGCTTTTTGTATAAAAGCCTATTATTCAACCTGGAAATTCCACAGGGATAGAAGTACTCAGGAAGTGACCCACCACACACAGTGTGCACTGTACCTCTATTATCTTTGTGATACAAATGATGTATTAATAGTTCAAATGATTAAAACAAAATTACATTAGCAGGAAGTAATCAGTGAAATGCATCCTTGCTTAAATCTGCTAAATCTACTAATACTTTTTTGGCTTTTAGTGCTGACTGCTGCAGCAGTGTAAATTTGATGCAGCATGCAGTCCAAAAGCCTCTTAGGCTCTTTTAATCCTAAAACCATGAAATGATGCAACTGCCCAATGTGTTGCTTCATTTGAGGAGCAGGCTCCTTGCTATAAATGAAGACCTATCACATGAACACAGATTTCCACTTGGAAATTCAAATTTCTTACCAGTTAATTCCAAAATTGCATTGCTAATGTTGGTAGTGGCAGGCTGCTCGTGGGGTTTGCCCAGCCATACAAAGAGAAAATACATGAATTCTCTTGAAAAATAATAGTAGCAGAAGTTACACCAAAACCTTTGGCTCAGTTTTATTTTATTCTTGGAATTTCTATGCAGAGCATGGTCAGACAGTACTGGTTTGTGAATCTGTAAATTTACAGGCAGTTTGTAAATTTGTACACCTCTGAAAATTATTAAATTTCCACTACCTGAAATTGTTAAATATTGATAAAAAGGTACGTGAAAGTTAAAATGATTTTGTTCATGCTAACGCAGTATATTGTATAAAAAGATATAAGTTTCACAGCCATTACCTTGTCTAGCAGCCAAGAGCCCCAAAAATCTGAAGTTCTGAAATATTTAGATGGGCAGAGGCTCCCAGTGAGTCCTGTTAAGCCTGTGGTAAGTGCTGCACATAACTCAATCTCAGAGAACACAGAGTATCACCAATTTTCATTAAATTCACTTATTTCAGTTAGAAAACTTAATGGCAAAGCTTGCAACCAGGAAAAGTTAGAGTATATTTTCCCCATCAGATAGAAAAGAGGCAATTAAGACATCATCTGGGTCAATGAATGAGTCTAGACACACTAATAGCCACCGGGGAATTTGCATCTATTCTTTCAGCGTGCATAATGTGGCCAGAAATTGGTCCAAAAAGGGAAGGAATGAGCTGAAAGGGCTGAAAGTCAGTGAGCTCTATTTATAGGGGACTTTGGTCTGCCTGTCCTTACACACACCCAGGCCCAAACGAGCTCCCTGCAGCTCCCTCTGTGTTTGGAGGAGGCTCAAAGGCGACGTGATCAATGCTGAGCCCTGGCTGTGTGGAAGGAGGGCAGCACTCAGGCTCTAGAACAGAGATAAAGCAGTTTTTAGCCTCAAACCCCAGCTCAGAAGTCTTCAGTGAGTGTGGTGCTGATGGAAGCAGGAGGCAGAGCATCAGTTCTTGTTTGGTCTCAGCAGCACAGGGGATCCTCCTGGCTCGGGGCAGGGCCAGGCACAGCAGCAGGGGCTGGTTCCCAGCTCAGTGCATACATAGATTATCCTATTAATTTAAACCTTAGTTTACTTTATCCAGCCTAGACCAGGAGATGAATCTGCTCACATTTAAACACCAATGTTGTAAATGTTACACTGAGAGATGTCTTGGATCCCTCTGTAGCCTGTGGAGAGGAGTGAGCTCTGCTCAGATGTGATTCATCTCATCCTGAAGAATTGATTATAAGAGAGTAGCATCCATCTTTTCTAATACTTTTCTTTTTTACTTTTCCACATAATGCAAGCAGTTTGCACCAGGATGATGCACTGCTTTTAACAGACATGCCTGCTTTTCTCTATTGATTACAGAGCCGTGAGCTCAAACAAACCCAACCTCTGTTCAATGTCTAAATCTGCACATGCAATAAATCCCACTGGTGCTCATTTATAAACCTGTAATCATTGGGCAACCCAGGACAGGATCCCCCTGCTGTGACTTGCTGAGTCATAATGCTCCAGCCAGGAAAGATAACAATTTTATTTACAATGAAATGTCAATGGTAAACAAGAGAGAAACCAAGTCATGTGTTGCTCAGCAAAAGTGAAAACCTGGTTCTGTTTTGACAGTGTCCTTTAGCTCTGCTCCCGTGGTGTTTGGAGGAGCTGGGAGGGCATTAACACAAATTTATTAACATCAGTGTGAACAAAGCCATCACATGAACAGAAATGCTTTTTCCTCTTAAAGCAAATCAAGCTTTATTGTAAATTCCTGGCTAACAGAACGATGAATGTGTGCGGCATAGCTGGAAGTAGAATTTAAATGCACGAAGAATGCTGAGAGGGGTCATTCACTGAGAAGGCTGAAAGTCTCCTGAGGATGCTGAGACTTTAATAATTCCTGAATCAAATCAAATAACTACCCTGAAGTAGGAATAATTTTCCTACTTTAGAGGTGGTGTGGGGTTTCATTTTTGTCTCTTTCTTTTTGCCATAGGCCATTTTTAAAGCCCTTTAACCAAGTCTTACACATAATATCCCGAAATGAAGATGCCAACAGAAAGCACAACAGGCCAATTTGTATTGTACAAAAACTCCTGACAACAAGCTAAAATCTGCATCTCTGTAAATCAGAACAGTGTGTGCCAGCTGCTGTCAAAACAACACAAGTATAATAGAAGTTTGACAGGTTTTGGTTGCATCTTGCTCCAAAAAATGGAGCTAGTTAATGCACAACATAAACTATTACAAAGTTAAACTCTTACTTATGTTATTTCTCTTTGTTTCTATTTGTTTTACATCAAATGACTAATTTACAAGTGCTATGAAGTGTAAAGAGCCAGTATTTTGATCCACTTGGGTTTTTTTGAAGGTGTAGGTCTGGTTCTTTTCAGTTTTTTATAGTAACGAGTCTAGTGAACTCACAGTTTGTCACTAATCCACAGTAGCCTCCTTTTCCCCCTCTGTGTGAGGTTTGGTGATTCACTGACTCTTGCAAGGGAGCAGAACCCATCTGGCAGTAGAGACCCAGCTGGTGGCAGGAGACCACTTGCTAATCAATATCCTTCCATGTTCCTTATATTCAGCCTGTATTTATTAAATCTGTTAGCAGCAGCACAAAATTAATTTCCTGGTGCAGCTTTAATAGCACAGGTGAAAGGTCATCTTTCCTGGTAGGATTTGGGGAGTAGGAACTTTTTGATGCAGCATTTTCGTGCAGGGGGCAACCCTGAAGGCCCTGCAGTGCTGGATCCCACCTGAACTGAAATAAAGCAGTTGTGTGTGTATGTGCCAACTTTAGGCTCAGATTAGACATGAGGAGGAAACTCCTGAAGGG